>CM053515.1:34764880-35042822 GCA_028627145.1 Eidolon dupreanum
CCCCCCCCCCCAAAAAAAAGACCAAAATCAAAATTGTAGAGATAAATACTATAGTGTCTGAAAAATAAACTGATATTAGTGACAGATTATACAGTATAAAGGAAATGATTAGTGAACACAAAGACATAGCAATAGAAACTACCCGAAATGCAATGCAGAGGGAAAGGAAATTACACAAAAAATGAGCAGACCATCCATGAGCTCTGGGACAACTTCAGGCAGCCATATATATGTAATTGGAGTCCCAAAAGAAAATGGCAGGGGTAGGGAGTGTCAGACAAAGTACAGAGGACAGTAGCAGTTGTCTCACAGGAAGCAGTGCAAGTGAGAAATGCTGGAGCAGCATTTTTCGTTATATATGCATCATGAGTGTCTTTCATATATGAACGTGAAATGCACCTATACAAGCTGAAAGAATTAATCTCCAGCAGCCCTACACTATAAGAAATGCTGAAGGAGGTCTTCAGGCAGAAGGAAGATGGTGTCAGTGGATATGTGGAAGTACACGAAAGGTGGAAGAGCACAAATGTATTTGGTCTGTGGGTACCTGGTTTTTCCTATTTAAAAGACAGTTATTGCAAACCACATATCTCATAAGGGATAGATACCAGAATATATGAAGAACTACAGGTCAGCAGCAAAGCATTCATTGCGTTTTCCCTGTCTGTGGAGTGATTTGGTTATTTCCCCTATAGTACTTTTCATAGAATGTGGTCACATCCTTCTCCTGCTCACATTTAAGTGGTGTGACTTTTCCTCTACTTTCAGGAGAACACATAAGAATGCGGCAGATGCAGAGCAGGGCAGCTTTCCGCACTGCACAGCTGAAGGGCTGTCTTCCGCAGTCTTTTCATCACCCTCTCCCCTTACCCTCACCATGTCCCTTTCCCGCTCAGTGCCAGCTCTTTCCTCAGAAGGACACGTTTCTCTTGGAAGAAGGGAGCTTTTGCCAGATATTTCTGAGACCCTCCAAAGCTGAGGCTACCCCAGCTTCTCCATCTTCTCTCAGCTTGTTGGTGGATTCCATGTTTTGTTCTGTTTACTTGTCTGTGAACCAGAGCCTGAGACATCTGCTCCCAGTTTCACTGGTTCTCAGTCACTTGCTGAGGTTTCTGTTCACTCAGTGGTCTCTTGGCACGGGCAGGGGGCTATTTTTTGTGTAATTTCTGGATTCTCTGGCTCTTAAGACTATCAGAACCCTATTTTCTCCTTCCCGCCCCCACCATTACCTCAGCACAGCTGCTAATTCTGTGTCTACACAGAATAACGCTACACTTCAGAATAACGCTACACTTGGTGGTGTGACCCCACCTACTGCAGTCTGGGGTTTGTGGAGATGCCCTTTCACCTGATTTTGTTGAAGATGTTGTCTGTGGGCTTTTATTTTTACCCTTAAAGTTGCTATATGTGTTTTTATGAGGGAATTTGGTAAGATTTTTAAAATTATCCAGCTACCACCACCTTATCCCAGTTGCAGGCCACTTCATTCAGGCTTTTTTCCCTGTCCTGTCACTGAAGAATTCTTGTCAAGGCCACTGTGACCTCTTTTTGCCAGTGGTTCGTTCTTAGTTCTCCTTATACTTGACCTCAGACCATATATCCAAAACTGAATTCTCCAAACCTGCTCTTCCTGCAATTTCCCCATATTGTTAAATGGTGAGTCTATTCTTCAGGCTGCTCAGGCCAAAACTCCAGTGTCTTCTTTGACCCTTTCTTTCTTTTATACCTCACATCTAATCCTTCAATTCTCTCAGACCTCCCTTTAGAATATGTCCTACACACTCACACCCAACAATTCAAAAAGGGAATTCAAACAAATTTCATTAACAACAGCACCAAAAAGAATAAAACAGGAATAAAGTTAACCATGGAGGCGAAGGACTTATATACTGAAAACTACAAAACATTGCTGAAAGAAGATACACATAAATGGAAAGACATACCATGTTCATGGAGTAAAAGACTTAGTGCTGGTAAGATAGCAGTACTACACAAAGTGATCTACAGATTCAGTGCAATCCCTATCTAAATCTCAATGGCATTTTTTGTTGTTGTCACAGAAATAGATACATTCTAAAATTCATATGGAAATTAACCAAAACAATCTTAAAAAGAACTAAGTTGGGTGTTCACTCTTCCTGACTTAATACTTACTGCAAAACTACAGTAATTAAAACAGTGTAGTACTGCATAAAGACAAATAGACCAGTGGAACAAAGTAGAGAGCCCAGAAGTAAATCCTCACTTATGTAGTCAAATGATTTTTGACAAGGGGCCAAGACTCTTCAGTGGGGGAAAGGACAGTCTTTTCAACAAATGATTCTAGGAAAACTGGATATACACATGCAAAACAATGAAGTTCGCCCTTATTTTATACCATTTACAAAAATTAACTCAAAATGGATCAGAGACCTTAACATAAGAGCTAAAACTGTAAAACTCTTAGAACAAAATGTAGGGGAAGGTTTCGTGACATTGGATTTGGCAGTGATTTCTTAGGCATGACACCAACAGCACAAGTAATAAAAAAATAAATAAATTGAACTGCATCAAAATTTAAAACTTCTTTGCATCAAAAGAGACAACAGAATGAAAACACATAGAATGAGAGAAAATATTTGCAAATCATATATCTGATAAAGGGATAATAGCCAGAATATACAAAGAGCTTCTACAACTCAACAACAGCAAAAAAAACAACAACAACAACAAAAAAAAAACCCCAATTTAAGAAATGGGCAAAGGACATGAAGAGACATTTCTCCAAAGATACACAAATGGCTAATAAGAACATGAAAAGATGCTGAACATCACTTACTAATCATTAGGAAAATGTAAATCAAAGCTACAATAAAATACCACCTCACACCCATTAGGATGGGAGCTATTCAAAAAACAAAAGTATTGACAAGAATATGGAGAATTGGAACCCTCGTGCACTGTTGGTGGGAACGTAAAATGGTACAGCCACTGAACAAAGGATGGTGGTTCCTCAAAAAATTAAAAATATGACCCAGCAACTCTATTTGGTATATAGCCAAAAGAATTGAAAGCAGAGTCTCAGATATTTGTACACCCAGGTTCGTAGTAGCATTATTCACAATAGCCCAAAGGTAGAAGCAACCCAATGGCCATCAGCCAATGAATGGATAAGCAAAATGTGGTGTGTACATACAGTGGAATATTATTTAGCCTAAAAAAAGAAGGAATTTCTGCAGTGTGCTACAACATGAATGAGCCTTGAAGACATCATGCTAAGTGAAATAAGCTAGTCATAAAAAAGACAAATACTGTATGAACTCACTTTTATGAGGTACTTAGAGTAGTCAAAATTCATAAAGATAGGAAGTAGAATGATGGTTACCAGTGGCTGGGAGGAGTGGAATGAGGGAAGTTATTGTTTAATAGATGTACAGTTTCAGGTTTACAAGGGTTACGGGATTGGCTGCATGACAGTGCAAATGTATTTAATACCACTGAACTGTATACTTAAAAGTTGATAAATTTTGTTATTTATAGTTTAACATAACTCAAAAAGAAAAAATACTTAAATTCAAAAGAAGACAGAAAAAGAGGGAAAAGGGAATAAAGAACAAATGGGACAAATAGAAAACAAATACCAAGCTAATACACTTAAACATAACCATGTCAATAATCGTATTAAAGTATGTGGTCTAAACAACCCAATTAAAAGCAGAGATGAGTAGATTGGATAAAAAAGCAAGACCCAACCAAATGATGCCTATAAGTGATATAAAAATATATTGAAATATTTTTGAAATATAAAAATACTTATAAAAATAAAAATTGAAATATAAAAATACTTGAAATATAAAAATACAAATAGGTTGAAAGGATGAAAACTACACCATATTAACACAATTCAAAGTGAAGTTGAAGTATACATCCTAACATCTGGAGATTTCAAAGCAAAGCTCTTGTCAAGGACGAAGTCATTTCTTAATATTAAAATGGTCAGTTCAGTGAGAGGACATTGCACCTAAACATTTATGAACCTAATAACAAAGCTTCAAAATAATATGAAGTGAAAACTGATAGAAGTGCAATGAGAAATAGACTTGCCAATTATAGTCAGAGATGTCAATACTCAGTAACTGAAAGAGTAAGGAGACAGAAAATCAGTGAGTATATAAAAGATTTAAACAACATAATCAATTAACGACCTAATTGACATTTATAGAACACTAGCCAACAAAAGCCCAAAACACTTTATATATATATATATATATATATATATATATATATATATATATATATATATATATATATATATACACACACACACATACATACATACATACATACATACATACATACATACATACATACTCTGGGCCATAACACAAGTTTCAATAAATTTTAAAGGATTCAAGTCATACCAAATATGCCTCTGGCCATTGGAATTAAATTAGAAATCTGTTAATAGAAAAATATCTAGAAAATGCCCAAATATTTAGAAACTAACTTCTGAATAGCCCATGGGATAAAGAAGAAATCAAAAGGGAAATTAGAAAATCGTTTGAACTGAATGAAAATAAAAACAATATATCAAAATTTTGAAGATGCCGTTAAAACAGTACCTACATTAGGAAAGATGAAAGATCTGAAATGAACTCTCAACTTAGAAATGGGAAAGAAGAGCAGATTAAACCCAAAGTAAGCAAAAGAAAGGAAATAAAGTTAGAGCAGCAGTCCGTGAACTAGAGACAGAAAAATAGAAAAAAATCAGTGCCCAAGAGCTGGTTCTTAGAGAAAATTGATAAAATTGCTAAGACTGTGGCCAAACTAATTGGGAGGAAAAGAGAGAAGGTACAAATTAGTAATATCAAAAATGAGAGAGACGACATTACTACAGATTATAAAGATCATCAGGGAATGTTATGAACAATTCTATGCCAATAAATTTAACAACTTCTATGAATTGGACGAATTCCATGAAAGGCACTAATGACCAATGCTTATTCGAGGTGAATAGGGAAATAGCCCTAGATCTTTCAAAGATTGCATTTGTAGTTTAAAACCTCCAAAAAAAGAAAACTCCAAGCAGTTGGTTTCTGGTGAGTTCTACCAAACATTTAAGGAAAAAATAATTCAACACAAACTCTAGAAAATTTAAAAGGCAGGAATACCTCCCATTTCATTCTATAAAGCCAGTACCACTCTCATACCAAAACTAGACAAAAACTACAGACCATAATCCCTCTTGAACATAGATATAAACATTCTAAAATTTAAGCAAATTATATTTAAAGTATATAAAAAAAATAATGCATCATGACCAGGTTGTGTTGGTCCCAGGAATGCAAGGCTGATTTAACATTAAAAAGTTAATGTAATGTTAGCAGATTAACAGACAAAAATGGAAATCTAAATGATCTCTGTAGATGCAGAAAAAAATGTGCAAAAATTCAGCACCTATTTTGGATTTTAAATTATTTTTGCAAACTAGATACAAAAGCTAACTTCCTTAAGCTGATGACAGGTGTCTACGAAAAACTGATAGCCATCATGCTTATATTAAAAGACTAAATGCCCTTTCTAAGATGAGGAACAAGAGAGGGATCTGTGCTCTGACGACTTCTATTTCCACATTGTCCTGGAGGTTCTAACCAGCACAACAAAGAAAAAAAGAAAAGAAAGAAAAAGTACTGTTATTAGAAATGAAGAAGTAAAACTGTTCCCATCCACAGACAACATTATTGTCTATGTACAGCATTCAATGGAGTCTTTTTTTCTTTTTATGATGACGTTGGTTAACTAAATCCATTAAGTTTCTTTTTATGGTGACATTGGTTAACTAAATCCATTGTACACTTTAACAGTAGGTGTATATATATTTACACTGTGTGTTCACCTCCCATAGTTAGATTTCCTTCTGTCACCACATATTTGACCCCCTATACACCGTCTACCTCCCACCACCCCCTATCCATGTCCATGAGTCTTTGTCCTGTTCATTTGTTAATTTTAGGTTTATATCCCACATATAAGTGATATCATGTAATTTTCAGCTTTCTCTGGCTTATTTCGCTTAACATGATTATCTCAAGGTCCATCCATTTTGTCATAAATGGCAGTATTTCATTTCTTCTTATGGCTGAGTAATATTCCATTGTATATATGTACCATAGCTTCTTTATCTAGTCATCTGTCATAGAACACTTTGGTTGCTTCCATGTCCTGGCCACCGTGAATAATGGTGATATGAAATCAGTGTGCAAATATCTTTTCTGATATGGGTTTTCAAGTCTTTGGGGTAAATACCCAGTAGAGGGATTGCTGAATCCTATAGTAGATCAATTCTTAGTTTTTTGAGGAACCTCCATACTGTTTTCCATGGTGGCTGTACCAATTTGCAGTCCCACCAGCAGTGTATGAGGGTTCCTTTTTTTCCCGCATCCTCTCCAACATTTGTTATTACTTGTCCTGTTAATTATAGCTATTCTATCAGTTGTGAGATGGTATCTCATTGTGGTTTTGATTTGCATTTTCCTAATAGCTAGCAATGTTGAGCATCTTTTCAAATATTTGTTGGCCACTTGTATGTCCTCTAGGGAGAAGTGTCTGTTCAGGTCCTCTACCCATTTTTTGATTGGATCGTTTGTTTTTGTTGTTGTTGTTGTTGTTATTGAGTTGTATGAGTTCTTTGTATATTTTGGATATTAGGCCCTTATCAGAGGCTTTGCTTGCAAATATATTTTCCAATTCAGATGGTTGTCTCTTTGCCTTGTTGACGATTTCTTTAGCTGAGCAGAAGCTTTTTAGTTTGATGTAATCCCATTCATTTATTTTAGCTTTTACTTCCCTTGCTTTTGAGATCAAATTCATAAAATCCTCTTTAAGTCCAAGGTCCTTGAGTTTAGTTCCTATGTTTACTTCTATGCATTTGTTGTTTCAGGTTTTATATTCAGGTTCGTAATCCATTTTGATGTGTGGTGATAGACAACAGTCTAGTTTCATTCTTTTTTAGGTGGCCTTCCAATTTTCCCAGCACCATTTATTGAAGAGGCTTTCCTTTCTTTACTGTATGTTTTTGGCTTCTTTGTCAAAAATTGTTTGCCCGTATAAATATGGATTTGCTTCTGGACTCTTGATTCTGTTCCACTGGTCCGTGTGTCTGTTTTGCTGCCAATACCATGCTGTTTTGATTACTATCGCTTTGTAGTATAATTTGAAGTTGGGCAGAGTGATGCCTCCAGCCTCGTTCTTTTTTCTCAGGATGGCTTTGGGAATTTGGGGTCTTTTGTGCTTCCATGCAAAGCTGACGATTTTTTGTTCTATTTCTTGAAAAAATGCCAATGGGATTTTGATGGGGATTGCATTATATCTGTATAATGCTCTAGGTAATATGGTCATTTTAACTATGTTGATTCTTCCAATCCAAGAACACAGAATATCTTTCCATTTCTTTGTATCTTCTTTGATTTCTTTTAATACGGTCTTGTAGTTTTAATTATATAGGCCCTTCACATGTTTCGTTAAATTTATTCCTAGGTATTTTATTCTTTTTGTTGCAATTGCAAAGAATTATTTTTCTGACACTTCATTATTACATTATAGGAATGCTATGGATTTTTGAACGTTGATTTTTGTATCCAGAAACTTTACTGTGTTTGCATATTGTTTCTAGTAGTGTTCTTATGGAGTCTTTAGGATTTTCTGTATAGAGAATCATGTCATCCGCAAATAGTGACAGTTTGACTTCTTTCTTTCCTATTTGGATGCCTTTTATATCTTTCTCTTGTCTGCACTTGCTAGGCCCTCCAATGTTATATCGAATAACACTAGCATTAGTTCCTGATCTTAAAGGGAAGGTTTTTAGTTTTTCACCATTAAATTTAATGTTGGCTGAGGGTTTGTCATACATGGCCTTTATTATGTTAAGGTACTTTCCTTCTATACCAATATCATTAAGTGTTCTGATCATATATGGATGCTGTATCTTGTCAAAGGCTTTTTCTATATCTATTGATATGATCATCTGATTATTATTTTTTAATTTATGTGACATATCATATTAATTGATTTGCAAATGTTGAACCATCCCTGTGCATCTGTTATGAAGCCTACTTGATCGTGGTGTGTAATCTTTGTAATATGTTGCCGTTATTCGGTTGGCTAGTATCTTATTTAGGATTTTTGCATCTATGTTCTTGAGAGATATTGGTATGTAGTTTTCTCTCTTTGTGTTATTTTTACCAGGTTTTGGTATCAGGGTAATATTGGTCTAATAAAATGAGTTGGGGAGTATTGCCTCCTCTTCAATTTTTTGGAAGGGTTTGAGGAGAATAGGTATTAAATCTTCTTTGAATGTTTGGTAGAATTCACTGGTGAAACCATCTAGTTGTGGACTTTTACTTTTTGGTAGATTTTTGATGATTGTTTCAATTTCCCTACTGCTGATCAGTCTATTTAGATTTTCCAGTTCTTCTTGATTCAGTCTAGGAAGATTGTATTTTTCTAAGTACTAGTCCATTTCTTCTAGTATTAAATTTGGTGTTATATACTTTTTCATAGTATTCTTATATGATCCTTTGTATTTCTGCGATGTCAGTCGTAATTTCCCCTTTCATCCCTGATTTTGTTTCTTATGTCCTTTCTCTTTTTTCTTATGTCCTTTCTCTTTTTTCTTTAGCTAAGTGTTTGTCAATTTTATTAACCTTCTCAAAGAACCAGCTTTGTTGCGTTTATTTTTTCTATTTTTTTGTTTTGTTTTGTTTTCAGTTTCATTCATTTCTGCTCTAATTTTGATTATTTCTTTCCTTCTGGTGACTTTAGGCTTCATTTGTTCTTTCTTTTCTAGGTTTTTAAGATGAAGCGTTAGGTTGTTTATTTGGGCTCATTCTTATTGTTGGAGATCGGCCTGTAAAGATGTGAACTTCCTCTTATTACCACTTTTGCCGTGTCCCGAAAGTTTTGATATGTTTTACTATCATTATCATTTGTTTCTATGTATCTCTTGATCTCTCTTTTTATTTATTCTCTGACCCAGTTATTCCTCAGTAGTATGTTGTTTACTCTCCATGTAGTTGTGGTTTTTCCTGCTTTCTTTTTGTAGTTGATCTCTAGTTTCAAAGCATTATGATCAGAGAATATGGTTGGTATGATTTCAACCCTCTTATTTTGATGAAGCTATCTCTGTGTCCCAGTATGTGGTCTATTCTTGAGAATGTTCCATGTGCACTAGAGAAGAATGTATAAGCAGCTATTTTGGGATAGAAGGCTCTGCAAATGTCAATTATGTCCAGTTAGTCTAACGTATCATTTAAGGATGTTATTTCCTTATTGATTTGCTGTTTGGATGAACTATCCATATCCAACAGTGAGGTATTTAGGTCCCCTACTACGATAGTGTTTTGGTCTGTTTCTCCCTTTAGTTCTGTTAATAATTGCTTTACATATTTCGGGGCTCCCAGATTGGGAGCATAAGTGTTATGTCTTCTTGGTGCATGATTCGTTTTATCATTATGCAGTGCCCCTCAGTATTTTTCTTTACCTTTTTTATTTTGAAGTCTATTTCGTCTGGTATTAGTACCACTACTCCCACTTTTCTCTGAATGCCATTTCCTTGAAATATCATTTTCCACCCTTTCACTTTGAGTCTATATTTGAGCTGAGATGTGTCTCCTGGAGTCAGCATATGGTTGAGTTTTGTTTTCTGATTCATTCTGCAACTCTGTGCCTTTTTATTGGTGAGTTTAATCCATTTACATTTAGGATGATTATTGAAATAGGAGGTCTTCCTATAGTCATTTTATCGTTTGCTTTCTGGTAGCTCAGTGTTTCCATTGCTTCCTTGTCCTTGTGTTTCTGTTTCCTTTATTTTGGTTGGTTTTTGTGGGTTTTCCCTCTGGTTCTTCTTGTTTTGTGTTACATACAACAGTTATGAATCTTTGGCATGTGATTACCATTACTAATATGTAAAGGATAGTTATATGTATGTAGTCACCCATTTTTTTCTGCGCATGCCTTATCTCCATTGCCCTTTGCGAATTTGTATCTTCGAATCCTCCCCTTTTCAGTCATTGTTGTCTCAGTTTGTCCCTATGTATGCTGAACGTTCATTGCTATCTTGCTATAGTAATTCTTTTATTATTTAAGCTATTCTTAGTAAGGGTTACACTTCTCTGCTTCTATTTGTCTGATAATCACCTTGCTCCTAATTATGGTGTTTTGTGTTTTGTTTTGTTTTGGTTTGGTTTTTTTTGTCCTTTTAAGTGAGCTGACCCCTTTCAGTATTTCCTGTACTGCAGGCCTCATGGTGGAGAATTTCTTCAATTTTTGTATGTCTGGAAAGGTCTTAATTTCTCCTTCATATCTAAAGGAGATCTTAACTGGATACATTATTCTAGGCTGTAGTTCCTTTCACTTAATAGTTTAAATATTCGATTGCATTCCTTTCTGGCTTATAAGGTTTGTGCTGAGAAGTCCAATGATAATCTAATGGGTTTTCCTTTGTAAGTTACCATTTTCTTCTTCTGGCTGCCCTGAGAATTCTGTCTTTGTCATTGATTTCTGATAATTTTACTATAATGTGTCTTGGTAAAGGCCTTTTTGGGTTGAGATAATTGGGTGTTCTATTGACTTCTTGAATTCCAGGCTCCAGCTCATTCCTTAAATTTGGGAAATCTCGTCAACTCTTTGACTGAAAATAATTTCTAGTTCCTGCTCCTTTTCCTTGCCTTTGATAATGACCATTATTCTTATGTTTCCTCTCCTGACGGTATCAGCTAGTTCTTGTATTTCTCTTTCATTATTTTTCATTCTTCATTTTCTCTCTTCTTTCTGATTTATTTCTATATTTCTGTCTTCAATATCACTGATCCTTTCCTCCATTTGCTCAACTCTATTTCTCAAGCTTGCTATTTCATTTTTTAACTCTTGCAGTGTGTGTGTGTGTGTTGTTGTTGTTGTTGTTGTTTTTTATCTCCAGAAGGTCTATTCTGTTCTTTTTGTGAGTTTCAATCTCCTTGCCTGCTTATCTACTTGTTTTTTCAATTCCTGAATTAGTTGATATGACTCATTTCAGAACTCACTGAGTTTTTTCAGAAGTACCATCCTGAAGTTTCTGTCATTTAAGTCACGTATTTCTGTGTCTGTAAGCTTATTTTCTGGAGATTTTTCTCTTTCTTTCTGAGATGCCTTGTCACCTTGGTTGTTCATGGTGTTTAATGGACTATTCCTCCACCTGGGCATTAATGAAAATGTATTCTGCTGTTTTTCCAGAAAGATTTATTATAAAAAGGTCTCTCTTTAGCCTTCTGCAAAGAGGGTGCTTTTCTTTTCGTTTCCAGTAGGTGGCGTCTAAGCCTCTTGGATCCCTGCTTTATATAAAGCCTTAATAAGGTCTTTTTATTTTCTTACAGATGTTTAATCATGCTCGCTTCCCTCAGTCTCAGTCCCTGTCAGTGTTAACAAGAGTTTCAGTAGGGTTTGTTCATATTCCCCTGGGGCTCTGCTGTGTTCACTTTCGGAAGGCATGGGAGGAAGGCACTCTGGGTTGGAGATTGGGAGCTGCGGCTCAGTCTCGGTTTTGCAGCCATGGCTGGTAAAAATCAACTGTTGTTTCTCTGCCATCCAGCTTTTCTGCTTTCTGCCCTGATGACAGGACCCTGCCACCAGCTACATGGAACTCACAACTCTCCCAGGCAGGGATGCTCATGGAACTTGAGGCAGCTTCTTTATTTCTCCCAGTCCACTACCCGACACCTGGGGTTCTGACCTGTGGTAGCGCCTATGCGCACATTCCACTCTTCAATGTGCTGGTGTGCAGTTTGAGTGTTTTTTGTTGAGTTTATATGTTCAGCTTATTGTCGTTTCAAGGAGAGAGATCTGGGGACATCTCTCACTCTGCCATGTTTCTCTAACTTGATGGAGTCTTTTAAAAAGCTGCCGGAACTGAAAAATGGGTTTAGCAAGATTGGGAGATACACGATCGTACACAAAAATCAGTTTTATTTTTATATAAGCAGTGAATGGGAATTGAAATCCTGTTTTTAAAAATACCATTTTTGTTAGTGTAAAAAGGAAATTGCATAAATAAGAAGTTATTAGAGATCTGACCAAAGATGTACAAGACCTGTGCACTGAAAAATATGACATATTGCTGAGAAATTAAACAAAAACTGAATAGAGGGAGAGATACACAGTGCCTAGGGAAAGACTTCAGTATTACGATGTCATTTCTCCCCCAGCTAATCTATACATACAGTGCAATCCCAACATAAATCCCAGATGGCTTTTTAAATAGAAAGTGACAAGCTGAACCTAAAATTCTTATGAGAATTTGGAGGTCTAACTAGATTCCAGATTTGTTACAAAGCTGCAGAAATCATGATTGTGATACTTGCGTAATGGCAGGCACATAGATATATGGTATAAAATAGTGTTCAGACATAAACCCACACATTTATGAGTAACTGATTTTTGCCAAATGTAAAAAGTCAATGTAGTGAGAAAAGGCCATCCTTTTCAACAAATGGTGCTGGAACAATTGTATATCATATGTTGTAAACACACACACACACACACACACACACACACAATTAAAACTTCATACCATTTACAAAACTTACTCAAAATGGGTCTGGCCTGCATATACGACCTCAAATGATAAAACTTGAGGAGAGAAAATAGGGGAAAATCTTGTCACCCTGGAATATACTAAGATTACTTAGATATGGTACCAGACCACAATCCACAAATAAAAAATTGATAAATCATTAAAACTAAAAGCTTCTGCCACAGTGAAAAAAATACATGCAAAAGGAATTTTATCAAGAATCAATAAAATATGCTCAAATCAATAAGAAAACAACTCAGTAGGAAAATGGGCAAAAGCTTTGAACAGGCACTTCACCAGAGAAGATATGCAGATGGCAAATAAGTACATAAAAAGATGCTCAGCTAATTTACTCATTAGAGAAATGCAAATTAAAGCCGCAGTGAGATACCACAGCACGCCTACTACAGTAGTTACTCAAATGAAAAAGGTCAGTCATACCAAGTGTTGGTGAGGTTGTGGAGGAAGTAGGTTTTTTATACACTGCCAGTGGAAACGTAAAATGGTTTACTCACTTTGGAAAACACTTTGGCAATATCTTAGAAAGTCAAACATCCCTGCCATGTCAGCAGTCTTCCCTACTTTGTAGGTATTTATCCCAGAGGAAAGAAAGCTTATGTCCTTACAAAGACTTGTACAAGTAAAGATATGTTCATCTATATCCATTGCATTCCAAAGATGGGAAAAAATATTAATGTCTCATGAAAGTAAAAAGATAAATTGTGGTATATCTACACAGTAGGATGCTACATAGTACAAGAAAGAAATGTACTGTTGATAACTTGGAACAGTATGGATTATACTCAAAATAACTATGCTGAGTGAAAGAAAGCTTACACAAAGTAGTACAAACTATTATTCTGTTTATGTAAAACTCAAAAATACAAACTGTAGTAGCAGAAAGTAAGTCATTGGGGGATAGGTGGAAGGGTGATGGATAAGGAGTAGGGAGAGGCACGAGAGTTGACAGGGTGACAGATACACTGTCTTGATAGCGATGGTTTTGTAAGTGATGTCAGAACGTCGAATTAGACCTCAATATGGCTGGTGTTTGTTTACATCTATCTACATATGAAAACACATCTGGAGGCCCCCCATGTATATATGATAGAGGGGACTCGGGTTAAAAGAGACTTGAGAGGCATAGCAACCAACTGTAGTGTTTGGACTTTGTATCCTGAGTCAGACAAGCCAGCTATAAAAAGACATTCTTGAGACAGCAAGAAACTGTATAATCAGAGTATTTGATAATGTGATTAATTATTGTTAATTTTATTAGATAAGGCACGAATGAAAGCCCATGTCTAATAGAAAGACATAGTGAAGACTTTATGGATAAAATTATACAATGCTTATAGTGTGCTTTGAAGTCCTCTAGCATGATAAAGAGGGCGACATGAAAAATACGGGAAAATACTGATAATTGAAGCTAGATGATGGATACATAAATTCTGTGTGCAGTTTTTTAATTCCCCCTAAAATTTCTGTTTTCATGATTTTTTTTTATCTTCAGGTTAGAATCCAAGGTCTCCCTTCTTTTAGCCCCCACCATACATACTCCTGTGACCACAGCACCTGTTTCTCACCATGTAGGATCTTGTTGCAGATAGAGTGGCCATCTGTCCCCGTGTGCCTGTGTGCACCTATCGTCTCAGTGTAATTATTGATAGAGCCTTCTGGTTCTCAAAGCACTCTTATTCTAACAATGAAATGTACGTCCACCCTAGTTATATCAAACTATAATTTTCTTCACATACCTGCACTTTACACCTGTTTGTCTTTACTAGACTGTTCTTTGTCCAGAATCCTCCTTCATACCCCAGTGTTTTCCCTTATCTCACTCCTTTCTGCTCAGTTTTCCAGGCCTTAGCTCAGGCATCATGTCCTCAGAGCCCTCCCTGACATTGCTCCTCTGGCCTGTGCCATGCCACCTGGGAACACTCTGTTGTATAGCAGTCAGGTAAAATGTGCTTACCAGCCTGTCCCCAATTCAGTTGGCTTTTCAAAATTAGAAGTACACTATCTTTTCATCTTTGGGTCCTTGGTGTCTCGCGCACTAGCAATGTCTAGCAAAGCGTTAGATAAATCTAGCCTTAGTCTCTGACCCAACCCTCTCAGATAAATGAGAACTCAGCCCTGGGAAGGAAGGTAAATACACCTTCCTAAGATCACACAGCACTGAAGTTGCAGAGATAATGTAGAGCTTGTGACCATATCCCTCCTCCCACACTGGGCAATGTGATGAACTCTTTCGAGGACCTAAGGAGGTATCCTTTACTAAGACAGAGCTCAGACGTCGAATAGCGAGGGTCTTCAGAGCAGAATAGGACAGCGATTAGAGCTGTGGTGGTAACTCTGACATGTACAAGAAGTGGATTTTGACAATTCTGTAATATTTCAAGTGCTTATTAAAATCGAAATGCAGTAGTGGTTATGATACCTGGCCTTTTAACTATTCACTTTTAATTATTCAACTAGTATACTGAATCTAGGGGAAAGCTCCCAGTTTTTCTAATTTTTTATTTGCTTTTTTTAGAGCCCTCATGTGCAGTGACATGGAGAGTGATGTGTAGGGCATTAGGGACACACATTTATATATTTTAAAATAAAGAATATTAACCAGCAATATTGCACTTCATATCTGTTTTTCTTTGCACTTTTCATAGCGTCGTCTTGGAGATGCAGCCAAGAAAGCCATCAGCAAATTGACGACCAGAACAGTGAAGAAGGGTGACAAGGTACAATAATGAAATAACTTTAACACTATAAAAATAATAAAGTGGTTTTGCTTTTGATTTGGTGGGAGAGAATATACCCTAATCATTTGTGTCTCATTTGTTATGTTATTTTTTTTCTCCAAATATACCCTCTGATGCTTTATTTCAAACTAGCTTCTCATTGAAATCTTGTTCTTAGTATTGCCTGCTGTTCGGAGGCCCTCATATAGTTCCCTGCTGTCCTGGACTGTAACCGCTCTTGCCATTAATAGCATCACTGGATGACTCACCATTATCTTAGCTGTGGTGTTCAACGGTTTTCTTCTGCCCAAATATAGCATCCTTTCGGGAAGAACTCTAATAGTGTAGTTTGTACACAAAAGTAGCCAGGAGTTATGTGTTACCTTGCTAAACTTCCTGAGACTTTACCACGTCTCCTTTGTGTCTTATTTCTTATTCCAGCAAAATGGGAAACTGGAGACCCACATTTCGAGGGAATGTCGGTTTACAAGGCCCTCTCTGTATAGCAGGCTGAGCGGTTTGCTGAAAGAGCACAGGATTGGGCCTGATGACGAGGGGGACCGGTCATAGAGGCAGTGACAGAGGTTGTGGCTGACACCCATCACCACAGTTCCACAGTCAGATCTCAAGTTATGCTAGAGCTCTGCTTCTGCTCCATAAGGACAAAACAGCAACGAATGTTAGACCCCACATTCCACATAGTCAAGTTTATCTAGAAAGAAAAATCTTCATTTTTGGAAGCATAACACCAAAACTCTCTCCTGCACACACCCAATTCTAATGTTTTAACAAAAAGCTCTGGGGGTTCATTTCAGATGATTCTTCATCCTCAGTTTTACCACATTCTTCACTTGACTCATCTTCACCCCAACTGCCTTGACACCATACATCTGGTTCTCCATGATACAGCTCCAGATGTGGAGACATGCCCAGTAACTTCACTGCACACTACGGAAAGGAAAAAGTGAAAACACTTGCAGAAAATGTAAGCAGCATTACAACAGCTGCACAGTAACCTAAGGCGGGTCACCCGTGTGACGTGCACTCGGCCTGGTGGCCCTCAGCTGCCACATTAATTTGCAGTTCCCTGGAGCTGGTCTAACCTATCCATCCTAGTTTGTCCCTTGGGCTAGCACAGAACAATCTTTCTGTATTAAAGCTAACACCTCTTCTTAGTGTGTACCTCCTAGACCTACCAGGAGTTGTCCCACTGAAGTCAAAGAGCAGTAACATGGCAAATAGCGTCACCTTTCCTGGCTTAGGTTCCTGGAGATGCTCTATTTTATGACAGTTCAGGGGAACTCGTCCCCAGCCCAGAGGAGGAAGGAAGTCAGTTATCCTGGATGATCAGATGCCTGTCTAACTCCCCCTGACTCTTGGTAAAGACCCAGCTCCAAGGTGAGCCCAGAGATCTCTGCCCCAAATCTGCAACTATCCTTGGGGCGGGACTCTAGGCGACCATCTTCTGGGGCTGCAGCTTCTTTGTTCCCTACACCTAGCCATGTGGTCAGATGCACCTCCTGGGGAGTGCCAAGATTGCATTGGGTGTGCAGGAACACCCACAAGACCAGAGTAGCCATGCCGCGGGAGTAGGGAGAAGATATGCGCATGGGCCTGATGACAGGTGGTTTGAATCTTGAAAAAAAATTGTGATTCTGATTTCTAAGATGTTTCACAAACAGAATCAGTGTTAATTACTCAATATAGTTTAAAAACAAAATAGATGGGCTTAGATATAATTTGAGTTGGTGTAGTTAAGCAAATGGAAACACTAAATTTTTTTTATAACTTTTCACATTAGAATCACTTGTTTCCTGTAGTTGCCACCGGACTCTTCTGAACTGGGTTGTTTGCCCTCCGTTCAGGCACTTCTGGCTTTGGCCTATGACTTGGTTCCTGTGTTTTTTGTTTCAGGAAACGGAGCCAGACTTTGATCATTGTGCCGTCTGCATAGAGAGTTATAAGCAGAATGATGTTGTCCGAATTCTGCCCTGCAAGTATGTCACCTTTCTTTGTTTAAAAAGGAATGTGGTTTGTATGTCTCCTTCTCAGAATGGGTATGTGCTTTTGAGAGCCACCTCACCGCACAGGACACATGGTAGGAGTTGCATTTAGCAGTGAACTGTGCTCCCCCAGCCAGACTGATGCACAGGTCTTTCTCTGGTGATGAGAAACACAAGGTGCAACCTCTGGATACATCCATAGGCTAAAGAATATTAAGGTCAAAACAGTTAATTCTGTGAGTTGTGTAGGTTTCAGAACTAGCCACTGTCCCTCTCCTCCTCGAATCAGAGCATGTCACTAGGCCCTCCGACAAAGCCTCACCAGTGCTCATGCAGACAGGGTACCAGAACTCCGGGGATGCAGGCTGTCGTTTTCCGAACCTGGGTTACGTAGAGTGGTGACATGGATAGGTGTGCCACTCGTGCAGTTTGCATTTCCTGTCTCCTGTGAGGTCAGGGTTTCTCCCCGTGTGCACTGAAGGTAGTGAAGCTAACCATGTGTGCCAGAGCCACATGATTCATAAATCAAGCTGGCACAGACCTCCCTCCAAAAGGATGGTCGGTGTTCACCTACTGCCCTTCTATGTCCCAGAGGAGCACCTTTTCTTTATTAGCGTGTAGATTTCTACCATGGTGCTGCCCCATGCTCAGGAGTGTGAAACATTACAGTACAGCTCCAAGTGTTGGTTGGAAAAATATGAAACCACCTGTTGAGAAGCCTAAAATCAAAGGTTTTTCCTCTTCCTTTGCCCTGTCCTTGACAACGCATCCTCTCAACTCTGACAAGACTTCTTGCAATGCAGAACGTGTGAATGAATAAAGTAATTAGTAGCAGGTTTCTTAATGAGCCTACTGATATTATTTTACTTATTCACAAAGTGATCTATTTTGAGCCTAGTAAGACTTGTTTTCTATCTATTCATTCATCCATTCACTCTATCATATGTCACATGTGTCTGAGCCCAGTCCCAGTAGAAAGATATGTTTTTAAAACAATTTCGGCACTTAAGAATAATTTCATAAAACCAAGATTCTGGAAATCAAGTTGTTGTAGTTTATATAAAAGAAAATCTATAAAACTACTTGTAAGCTGTTTCACAGGAAATTAAATTATTCACTTACCAGTTTTTCTTCAGTTGAAGTATTTTATAGTCTAAAACATGAGGCAGAAGGAAATACACATACACATAACACATACAGATCAGGAAAAAGACCAGCAGGGTACATCATAAAGCAGTCAGCTGTTACCTGCTTTTAAAAAATCAATTTTTTAAAAATACCTGTTTTTACCTATACAGATTTCTTTTGACAGCAGGATGAACAGGAAGAAAGCCAGATCTTTCTAAATTCTTCATCTTCCTATTTCAGTTCAGGGGCTTAAGAACAAAGGCCCCCAAAACTGTTCATGGTCTGCACTAACATGAGTGTCCTCCTCAGGGGGCCTCAGCCCAGAATAGGCGATTGTGGAGAACTTGCTTCCATTTTCTCCATCCTTTAAGCATTGGCTTTTCCAGAGTTTCACTGTCAGTTCTCTTTTTTCTTAATTTAGTCTAGAGCTTTCTATACGTCACTGCATTAAAATCAGTGGGGTGCTTTCAAAAACACTTGCACAGGGCAACCAAGTGCATTGTGTTTGACAGGTACCTGGGTGGTTCTGACGCTGCTGCACGGCCACCCTCATGGAGGTCCAGAAATCTGAGTGCCTTAAGCCATCTCTGTGGCTGCACCTACCACCCGAGGATTCACCTCAGCCTCTGTGTTTAGGTCAGCATTTGAATATTAGAGTTTTTGCAGACTTCATGGTGTCCCTTTTGCTCTGGAGCAGGTTGGTGTTTATTGCTCTCGCCTCTTAAGTCTCAATAAGTTGTAGCTTTCTCTGAGCTGTATTGCACACACTGCTCAGCAAAACATGTCACCTCCCTGCAGTGATGACAACATCATGATTCTCAGGTATGGTAAAAGTTAACTTTGCACATTGAGTAACATTCTGGGGGACCTGAGTTGACAACTTTTGACCTGGAGCAGGGTTTCTCAGCCTTGGCACTGTTGACCTATGGGACCAGATCATTCTTTGTAGGGTGGGAGGGCAGGGGGCCATCTTATGTGCTATGGGGCAATTTAACAGGATCCCTGGCTCCAGCAGTAGATGCTGGTAGCACCCCCACCCCCAGCTCTGAGAAGCACAGATGTGTCCAGTGGAGAACCACTGACCTAAGATGGCTCCACACAAGTACTCATCTTTACTGCCATTCTTCTCCAAGCCTCTTATTGACACTGGATTCCTCTCAGCCACCTTCGAATTAACTCTTGCCTTGTGCTGCTGCTTTGTTCCCTCTGCCTGGATACCCTGCTCTACCCCCTATGTCTGTAGGTCTTTGACACGGAACAGAGGTTGGACTCGGCTATGTCTTCCTTTCGCTCTTGCTGCCAGGCAGCTCTGGTTCCTCCTGCCTCCCAGAGGGTGCTACAGAGCCCTCTCACTCCTTGGTTGACTCTCCTGGCCCTCGCTCTTGGCAGATAACTTCACCGTCAATTCACAGAGAAAGTGATGGCTATGAGACAGCTTCCTGACCCAGCTTCCTGCACACCTACCCTGGCAGCCCTCCCTCCTGTCCTGTGTCCTGACGGGCCTCTGCATGTCAACTCCTCCCTTCCAGGGGACCTTGCTCTGTTGACTCTCTGCTCCCTGAAGGTGATGGTCTTTCTGTCTCTGCACATCCACGTGTCATTTGTGCTCAGGCACTTCTTAGTCCAGTTTTCGTAACTCTTCCAATCCCATCTCCAAACATCACCTTACAGCTTTTGTTCTTCACAGCTGGGCTTGAAAAGGCTCTGCAGTCGCCGTCCCCTCTTTTCCTGCATAAGGGAAGAAGAAAAGCTCAGGTGCTTCTGTGTGTGTGTGTGTCTATCTGTCCTTAGTTTTAATGAACCCATCTGCAGAGGAACTAGACTCCTGTCCCTAGATAGCATGCCTCACTGATGGCTGGCTTTTGCATGGCCTTCACTTTTCACCTTCGGCCATGTTAATATATTGTGGACAGATGGCAGTTGACATTGCTTGGGGACCTCCTACTTGTGTCAGTTGATCATCCTTTGGATGTTAGCCAACATGTCTTAGAAGCTGAAAAACTGTCTCCTTATTGAGACCTTTTATTTAAAGGTCAGCCATGAAATTTTTTAGTAGTTAAAAGTACTTTTCATAAATGGAGTACTGCAGCATGGATAAACATATCCGAGATGCCACTTTAGGAGCTCAAATGGGCCAGTCATCTGGCTGTTGGCCAAGGCAGCACTGTGATGCCCCCACCTCATAGGGAGAGTCTATTTAAAATAGTATGTGCTGCCAGTCCCAACTGGGGGAAAAGAGTACTTGTCTCTGACCTTGAATAATCCTGGATCCTTTTATATTTGCCAGGTTCTTGCACGGCACCAAGAGGCTGCAGAACTGTGAAAACAAGTCACCTTCATTGTAGACTCCTCACCCCACCCAGCGTGGTTCCACTCACTCTAGTTTGTGCGTGTGGGAGTAGGACAGGTTGAGGCGCCATGTTTTAGTATTCTGGTTTTGTTCCTTTTATGTTCCAGATGTTTCACATTCTGTATCCCAAAGTATTTCTTATAGGAATAAAGGACTTCGTTGAAGCTCTGATCTGCTTGTCCTTTTCACGTTTCACTGTCTTCAACATACCACTTGCTTTCCATCCCAGTACACCACTCATCCCTAACTAAGGATGTTGGATTCTTTTCAGTTTTTGCGTGTATTTTTATTGTTTTATTATTTTATCAAGTCTTTTGTAACTGTGGGAAGGGGCTTCTTCTCAAGATCTGGATTGCCCCAGGTGCCACCCTCCAAGGTGTCTGGATGCTTGTGTCCTTCTACGAGCTAGTGAGAGGTCACTCTGGTGCTGGGCACCCTCAGGCGCTCTGACCGTTTACTGGGATATTGTGGAAAACGATAATGTTACTTTGCCTGAACGTACGTTTAATACCACCTTCCATTTGCACATCCTCGGTGCTGTTCTAAGTATTCCATGTATAGCTTCTCACTTACTGCTACAGATAGCCTCTCCTCCTACTCCCCCCGCCCCCTCAGCTTTCAGATGAGACAGCTGGGAGTCAGAGAGGGTGTTCGTCTAGGTCAACAAGGAGGAATAAAAAGGCCGCACTGAGCTTGATGAAATGGTAGAGCTGAGGAGGTAAAAGCCAGAGGGTAAAGAGAGTGGGTGATAAAGAAAAGAAGGAACAAGGCCAGGGCAGTTATTCACCAGGATTCCATCAGTGACCTGAAGGAGAGTGATGGGCTTGTGTCAGAAGGGCCAGTGATGAAGAGGAAAGTTGTTGGGTTGTTTTCAGAAGAGAGGGGTGTGCTCTGGGATCAGAGTGACAACCTCCGTATTGGAGGATGGTGGGGTGGTTAGCTGATGGGCAGGGTTGGGATTGGGCAGCTGCAGGGTAGACAGATAGATGGTCAGAAGGAAAAATCGTTTTTAAAAAGGAAAATACTTCTTTCAGATTTTGAGTTATCTAAGGAAAGGAGGCTTTCTCAATTTGTCCCCAGAGAACCTGTTGGTCTTTGCTATCCTCCATTACTGTGCCCTGTAGTTGGGGGCCCAACACTTTCTATTTGGTCAACAAACCTACAAGGAAACAACCCCAATACAAGAAAAGTCTTGTATTTGTGACTAAGGTTTAAAGGAATGAGTATACGGGGAACACTCAACCCTTGTAACTTTAAAAATTAAATATGGCATTATACTGTTTTGTTCTTTCTGAATATAACCAGTAATAGAAAGGCAGAACAATAAGAAAGGGGAAAGCCATTGACCCGCCAGGCCACTGCTGCTTATTTAAACTGAGTTCTCCACAAATATCTGGTTAAAGTCGGCTGCCACAGCCATCCCTGCACCAAAGTGGCCCATCAGAGAGCACCTTGTCTCTTATGTCACCTGTCAACCGGCCAGAGTTCATCGTCTACCCCCTACATAGAACTGCCTGGAGCACCTTCCCATCTATCCACTCCACCCATTGCTGACCTAACCCTCAGCGGTCATGGGCCTCCCAAACCCTTTCCAGACATCAGATACCCCGTTGTGGGAGAGGTTGTCCTTTATGTCAAACCCAGAGGGGGCTGTGTCCCCAAAAAGAACTAAAAGCCAAGTCCTGATCTTTGTTAGACTGTAGCCAGCCTGGCACAGTTTACAACTGCTGGGGAGCAGACCCAGCCCTGGACACACCCCTCAGTGATCCCTGCGGTAAGGAGCCTTCCCCTCACTCTGGGAGCGCTCTCAGGTGAGGATACGAGGAACCAGACTGGGACTTGAGGCCTTATGTACACCAGGGGAATTTAGGTCAAAACTACGGTTCGGTGACTTCCACCCCTTAAGTAAAAACCTTCAGGTTTAAATAAGAGCCTTCCAGAGTGATAAGGCTCCAGTTCATTGTATTATCTACAGGTGGTTTCAGGCTAGACTGACAAATGCCTCTTTCAAGGCCTTTATTCTTACCTTAAAGCAAATGGATGCAAGGCCACAGAGTGGCAGTGGGTAGGTGGGTGGGTGTCCTTCATGCTGAAGCTGTCAGCATGAGTGTTTCTTCCAAATCCCAATTAAAACAGTGAGTTTTCTACACCTCTTTTTAAAATCAACCCCACATTTTTAAACAGCCACATGTAACTTTATAACCTAGATAGAAATTATAAACAACATTTTAAAGACATATGATGATGCAATTTATTATCTTTCTTAAAATTTCTTTCATCTCATCCCAAGACTTAGGTTCTAATTCTTCCAAAGGTGCCTGGATCTTCTGTTTTGGCGCTGGGACTCCCCGCGCCTTCACCTCAGCTTCTTGATGCTGCCGTGCAGGGAACTTGAGCTAAGAGAGCAGTGATTGCTGCAGTTCCTCCAACATCTTTTCTCCCTTCCAAAGGGCTTGAGCTCCTTTCCTAGGAATGTAAAACCCTCCATAGCTGACTTCCCATCACAAGGATATGACTTATTCTCCTAAACAAGAGAAAGTCACCTATCCCCTCTTTCCCTTTAACATTTCAGCTGAAAACTGCTGGCTAAGTGTTATCTGATTCGTAAGTACAGTTCCTCCCTAAAAATAGTCCCAACTAGCCTGTAACTTTACAAACATATAGCGAAGGCTGCTAAGAAGTCCTTTTGTAATGTTTTAAGTGACATTTAAAATGAGTTCCATGAAACTAATCAATAATTACACGCAGAACTCTTCATTTAACTTCATTTAACCCTGAATATCTTTTTGAAATTTATAAGGTATAATTCATTGTCTTCATTCTTAATAAGTTGCCTAAGTTTCTTCAAATCTTTTTTGGAATTTGGTGGAATAAATAGACCAAATAGCCAAATGCTACTTATGAGTTCCCATTATACAGTCCTATTGATATGTAAGATTGAATTCAGGAGATTTTCTGCCAGCTACTTTTTCATACAATTTCTTTGCATTTTGGCCTAATGATTTTTTAGTGTATAATTTGTGATGTAATTCTCAATTTTTTTTTATAGGCATGTTTTTCACAAGTCCTGCGTGGATCCCTGGCTTAGTGAACATTGTACCTGTCCTATGTGCAAACTTAATATTTTGAAGGCCCTGGGAATTGTGGTATGTTTCCTATTTTGTTACTACTTTGGGGAGTATTATCTCTACATGTAACATAACACAGCAGGAGTGGATGGTTATGTCTCACAAGAAAACACTGGCTTTCTCTGCCATGTAGCTTCATTAGTCCAATCGTGCCTTTCTTCCAGAATAAAATCCAGCCAGTCTGAGGGAACTTCTGGAAGAGAAGCAGAACTATGCTTGTCTGCTTCAGAGCACACTTCTGTTGGGTGACGGGTGTATGATGAGGAAGTGAGGTAGAGAAGATTGGGATTCTCCTTCATTCCAATATCTTTTTTATTTTAAAAAAAGGAATAGAATATAGACTTTTGACTCCATTCCAGTAGTAATTTTTTTCTGCGTTCAGTATAATAGAAAACTATGTCATCACTTGTGTTCCTTCCTCTTGAGTTCGGCTTTCCTGGGCATCAAGCTGCAAGCAGTGAAGGTGGCAGTGCCAGCCCTGGATGAACTGTGGCAGCCTGGCAGGGGCTTAGTTCAGGGGCTGTGTGGGGCCCTTTACCTCTGGCTGGGTGAGTCAGTACTGCCAGCCGAAGACCTTGGAGACTTCCTACAGTTCCTTCCTTAAGAGAAGGATATTTCCAGGGTTAATGCTTTTGAGAAGAAAATAAAATACTTTCTAGTCTCAGAAAAAGTGAATGAATAACCTCCTTATGGAGCGAAAAGTTTAATTTGACCCAACCGATGAATTCCTCATTTGAGCCTGGCAACCCAAAGAAGATCTGAATATTTCTGTTGGAGATACACCATCAGATGACAGTTTAGGTACAGTCCTAAAATGAGCATTCATGCCCCATTTACTTTTCATCTCCAGAGATCACATGATGTCAGTGACGTTATAGTTTGACAGGGTTCCTCCACTAGCTAGCAGCATCCCTGGCCTCTCCTAATGCCAGTAGCATAACTTCCCGGTCACACAATCAAAAATGTCTGTAAATGTCCCTTGGGGGACCAGGTTACCCCCATTTGAGGGGTTTAACACAGACTTGCCATGACATCTGGCATGTAGCAGACACTTGGGGAAGTATTAACTTAGCCTCTTACTGCCTCCAGCCTTCTTGGTGTTTTCAGTCTTATTCTTTAAACTACTAATACTTTTTTGTTCTTAATGAAAAGCTTTCTGAAATATCTTAGAAGCTACCATCATTCCTTAAATATAAAAAAATAATAATAATAAAGCTAACTGGGTGTCATTACCAGCACCAATTATTACACTCTGCTGTGATTTCTTTTTTTTAATTGGGCTTTGGGATGATCTAGAGCAACATTCTTTTGCTCAGGAAGCCATTTGTGTTGGATTTGGTAGTCTGTCACTTCTCTGTGCATAAGCTTCTCCCAGCCACCTTTCCCAACTCTGCTTCTAATCTGCTGTCAGCTGAAAGAACCAAAGGTTACCAGGGAAATCACATATCCATATTGTTAAATCAAAAGACTTTTGAGTCCACTATTTAGTCAGTTTCTGGCCCCAAGGCAGCTCTACACCTCTCCTTCAGGATCAGACACTCAGGTTTTGAAACAACTTTCTTAGGTTCAAAAGTCTTTGTTTTGTGCTTTACTTGTGTTTAAAAATAGAAGATATTTAAAAACTGTTGGCCAGGTAAATGGGGCGTTATAGAGAAGTTAATAGGATGAGAGGGGTATTTTATGTTACCTGCTGTCCTTCAGCATTAACGTAGAGCCAGAGTGGTACTTGGCTGTTTGTCAGCTTCATACTAACAGTAATGAACTGCTCTGCCCATCAAACATGTTGTCATTTCTTTACAAAGATGAAGTAACTAATTTCTCAGTTCTGAAATGGATTTTGAGTTTTCTTTGTACCATTTTTGGGAGAGAATCATCTGTTTCTTTTAAAGAAAAGCTCTTAGGTGACAGTGGAAAGGGTAGATGGGGAGAGAAATAAGCGGAAATCCCATGGACAAAAACTTGAAGTCTTTTTAACAGCATCAGATATTTAGGATTTGTTATTCTTACAAATACTTTTAATTTGGACATATTTTGCAGCCAAATTTACCATGCACTGATAACATAGCATTTGATATGGAAAGGCTCACCAGAAGCCAGGCTGTTAACAGAAGATCAGCCCTAGGTGACCTCGCCAGTGACAACTCCCTTGGCCTTGAGCCACTTCGAACTTCGGGGATCTCACCTCTTCCTCAGGATGGAGAGCTCACCCCTAGAACGGGAGAGATCAACATCGCAGTAACAAGTAAGTTGGGCCTGCACCCAAGTGCAGGGCAGGTTTGCTGCTGCTGTTAGGCATGGGGAGACCTCTCAAGAAGGGAGTTGAGGTGGATGTGGGGCCAGTGACATAGTCTGTACCCAAGAAAGTAATGGGTACTTTTGTCAAAATGGATATTCGGAGTGATACAGCCTTCTGTACAATAGGGAGCTTGTGTGTTGTGTGTAATTGATAGGAGTAGCTGCCATGACCAGTAGTTGTTCAAAGGCATGTTTGTCTCAGCAGCTGTTTATAAACCTGTTTTGAAATGATCATAATGCGAACAGGCATGTTAAAGGGTCACATTGGGACAGACAAAGGGGGCAGCTTCTGGGTGACAATGAGCACCAGTGCTCTCGAGGTTCACTCTGAACAATGACAACTTCAGGAAGAGCTGAGCGGCCTTGGCTGTCCACGTATTTCACACTTTTGTGAAGTGTGGTATTTGGCACTTTTCTCTTCGGTATAATTACACACGAGGGGGAGTGGAGCCAAAGGGAAGTCAGCCTACCAGACTGCTCTCGGACTGGCCATGAGTGACCTGCTGCTGACCCACTGACGAGAGCAGCAGTGCTCTGAGTGCTGATGGCCATACCAGTAGGTGTGAGTGGGCAGCGGCGTGCGTGGCAGACCTTCCCCCGTAACCAGCCAGCTCTTTTCTTCAAGTCCATTCTTTTCATGTTATTTTCATTTAACAACTCTCCTCCCCATCTCGTCACCACTCTGGTGCTGTCGCTTACCTGTCGCTTCAAGCCCTAAGCCTAACAAGACTCTGTTTACCTCTGAGAGTCAGTACGGTACTAAAGCTGTTGAAAATGATTTTTCCCTTCACATAGTAAGACTCATTGATGTTTTTCACCAACGCAGAGTTATTAGAAAATGATTTCCCAGGCTTTATTCTATCATTTGTCTAAACTCAAGGAGACTTTGTTCCGTTATAAAATAAGTAAAACTAGTCTTTGATATAGTTTGACTCATTTCTGACCATTTCCTAGTGATTTGTTTTAACAGCATTTCATATTTTCCTACTTTGGCTTTAAGGTTTTGTGGTCTAGATTTTTTTAACTTGAACTAGTGGTAGTAAAGGAGACAAAGGTTGTTTGTTAATGAGTTTTCGTAGGACCTTCATAGATTGACATTTATTGAGCACCTACTACGATATTAATTCAATTATATTTTATGTAGAAGTGACCTTTCAAAATCTGTTTTGATGATAAGAAAATATTACTTCATTTGTTAAATTAATCATTTGTAGGAGAATTTACACATTAATAAAATTCATGTGGTTAAATTTTACCAAAGCTACCTCTATTTTCCCTCAAAGCCCTGTAGTGCCACAGCAACTACAGTGCACCCACTGTGTGCAAGGCACTGTGCTAAATACACTCTGGGAGGACAGAGGAGACTGAGACCCCGGCTGCAGTGGACCTCTGCTACACGATCCCTGAGCCCATTCGGTATTGTTATGATGGTGTTTATTTTTTCTGGTTACTAGTTTTTATCATTGAAATTTCATGCATATATAAATGGTAGAATTCAGAAACATAGGCATAATTGAAATTCTAAAACTTAGTCTGCTTATCATGTATAAAAGTCTCTTAGAAGAAAAAAAATGAAGAATGCCACGTTAAGCTTCTTGATACAGATGATCAATCATCTTTTAATTTTTTTAAATGCCGGCATACATTTTTCCTTATTTAAAATATATGCAGGTAAAAACAGTAGATTTCATTTGGGTTCTGAATGTTCATTTTGACTTTAATGCAAACCTTATAAATTCACTATACTGATGAGGAATATATATATAATCCAAAAAGCAGTGGCTACACTGTTGTCTAAAAGAACAAATTCGTGAAGTCTTTTAATAATACAAACCAAGGTGGGCAGAGAATTCCTCAGAACTCACCATCCTGGAATCCTGAAGAACAGCTCACCACCTGTAAAATCCAATGAAAGTAGAATCACCCTTTCTAGGAGAATTCCTAGGCACACGTAATATTGCATAGTTGGAGGACTCGTGGAAACCGGATGCAGAAGCACGCGTGGTATGTACGCACAGCCGTTGCACACAACAGTTGACATTTCAGGCGCAAACCTCTCTTCCACCTCACCGCGTAGAGGGACTTTCACTGTGTAACACTTTACTAAACCAGCCCTACTTAGTGTGCTCTAGGAAACATTTAGAGTTAAGGCTTGTTAGGATGTCAGATTGATGCTCAGGTTATTTTTGAGATTCTTGGTAAATATCGTTTTTGGAATGTTACAGTACTGACTTTGAAAAGTTAAGGGAAAATGTGAACTGACTTCCTGGATCTAGAGAGAGACTAGATAAAAACCCTTAGAGTTCTGTGTACCAAAGGGTTCTCCACTCTTTAACGGGCCGAGTCCTTATGAAGCACCTACACTTCCTATTTCTGTGTGACAGAGCCAGAACAGCCAGTACTGCTTCCCAGTGGTGGGGCTCTGAAGGGTAGACCTTTCCAGGAGACTCCAGTAATATGTCTTTTTTAAGTAGAGACTATAAGTAACCCGTGCTTAAGAGGCAAGAATGTAGATGTGAATGCCGTGGAAGGCCCGCTGGTAGACCTTTGGAAACCACTACTTTATGTTTCTAAGCCATTCTCTAAGAATGATGACATAACCATGCAGAAATGACAGAATGAAGAAGGAAAGCTTATAAGTATGGCTAGTCCACTTTACTGTCACTTAGTCAACAAATAAAAAATCTGTGTCCATGTGCAATTTTACATACATCTTTTTACTGCACGGTTTTTGGTGGCCGCACCTGAACGGGAAGAAGTGTCCGAGCCGCTCTTCCTTTCTCCCTTGCAGCTTCCACCACTCCTTCCACTAACCTTCTCCACTTAGTAGCTCTCTGGCAAACCTCTTCCTGCCTCACTGCCTTGGGCCACTCTGGGCTTACAGCTCCGTTGACGTCTGCGGTCATTGCTTTTGAGGGAAATGTTGACATCGATTTGACTTAAGCCTTCTCCCCAGAGTGATTTCCTCCCTTTGCTTTGTCAACAGAAGAATGGTTTATTATTGCCAGTTTTGGCCTCCTCAGTGCTCTCACACTCTGCTACATGATCATCAGAGCCACAGCTAGCTTGAATGCTAATGAGTAAGTAACAAATTGTTTTTTGGATTGCATGTGCCAGATGATCCCAAGAAAACACCTAGAATAATTTTCATAAAGATGATGAGAATTGGCTTTCACCAGTTTCACATAGATTCTGATGGGATCATACCTAGCAAAATCATTTATTTCCTGAACAGTAACTCAGATTGGTCATTCACCTTGCTCGGCAACAATAGCTCACTTGAGAAAAGACCCAGGGGCTTTCTTTAGCCACAAGCTTAGAGCAAATCACCCATGTCATGCACATGCCAAGGGAGCCATTACAGACGGGGAACATACAGCTGGTCTATGTCCTGATCACTGACAGGAACAGCCCCCATGAGACTTTACCTGGAGCTCTGGGGGAAGTCCTGGCACTCTTGACCAAAGGTCAAGGAACAGTGACTTGGATGTTTAGCCTTCAAGAAAGAAGCAGTTGGGAAGACCCACTGTTTCCAAATCCTAGGAAGACTGTTGGGGAAAACAAACTAATTGTAAACTGTATTTCCCTAGGGCAAAATGAGGGCCAAAAGGTGGTTACAGGAAGGCAGATTTCACCTCAGTAGAAAGAAGAGCCTCTGTCAAGCGAGGCTACTCACCAATGAGATGGTTTGCCGAGGGGCATGGGGCGTGCTCAGGACTAGGCAGCTGGGTATTACTTGTCAGGGCTGCCGTAGGTGTTTTTCAGATGACGGAAATTTGGGCTAGATGACTGCTAAGGTCCGTTCTGATCCAGTGATTTTCCAAGAGTACCTTTCCACAGGGGTCAGATATAGAAAAGGGTTTTGGTTTTGTTTGTTTTGTTTTAAATTCGGGGCAGTTAACTATAGGATATTATTCAGTCTTTTCATTTACTAGTATTCAGGCAAACTCCTTCAAGATGGAAGCGTCCCTGGGACACTGCCCAAATTCAAACCTAAATGGTTCAGGTGGAAGTCACATGCTATCCATCGTACGTTCTGTCTGCCATTTTAAATGATCAGAAATAACCAACCAAGCTCATGGAATTGATTTTAATTGAATTTCCATTGTCCAGCTGTAGAAACAGTGGGCAAGTGACCTCCACATCAGTGACATGTTTTATTACCTCTCAGCTGATCTGCTGGCTAGATGCCCTTAAGAAGTGCCTTGGCATCCCTGACCTATTACATATTGGGGAGATGACATAATTAGCTGGCACTCTTCAGCCTTCAGATGAGTAGTTGTGGCCTCACCCAACAGGTCAACAGCTAGCTGCTGCTTTTGGGCTAACTTCAACACAGTACAGTGTTAACTGCTCAGATTCTAAAGGCAGATACACCTGGATCTGACTCCCTGCTCCTCCATTTTTTACTTGTGAGACTTGAGCAGTTATGTTTATCTGAAGCTCATTTTAGTCATCCACAAAACAGGAATAATGGTCAAAGTACGTCATAGGGTTGTTGTGAGGGTTAGCGCAAAAAGTGCTTATTAGCACAGTGCCTGGTACATAATAAGTGCTCAATAAATGTTAGCCAAAATAATTCCTCTTAGGGTCTTTAAGTTCTGTAAGAAGACCATCTACCTTGATCATTTGGCAAGTGAATCTACTTTTCTTCCATGAAATAGAATACAGAGTCATAGGAGCTCTGTGAGTGCCTGTGAGTCAAACCTCAGTTTGAGGGGGGAACTGTTTATTTCACATGCAGTCACCTCTTTTGCCTACTCCATACTGACCCATCAGACTAGATGATAATGTAAGCCCACTTCTTAAAAATTCCACAAGTGAGTGAAAACCAGTCACAGTGAATAGTGGTACTCTGGGCACTTTTAGAAAGTTTTTAAGTAACTTAATGGTCACCTTGCTGCCACTCAGAATCTGCCAGATGCTTAGTTCCTGCATCAGGTATTTTAGAGAATGCTCAATAGACGTGTTACCTATTAGAGAACCTGGGCTACAATATTTCAGTTCCTTGCATAAATTCCTGCATGACTCAGAATTTAAGTCATAGTTCTTAGATCCATGTCTTAGTCCAACCCTTCTCCCATTGGCCTTTGTGGAAGGTTGATACTGCAGTTGTTGGAAGGTTGATACTGCAGTTGTTCATTTGAATATTATTTCTGTGCCTTCAATCAGAACCACCCTGAAAGACAATTTTCATGATCCCATTTTTGAGAAAGAAATTGAGAGAGTGAGAGAGCATGTGTGTGTGTTTGGACACATGAATGATGGTCACCAGAATATTAATGGTGATTATCTTAATTTAGTAGACTCTTGGTTTAGGTGATGTTTTTCTCCTGTCGTGCTTTTATGTATTGATTTTTTAATAATATGAATTACTTAATTTTTTTAAAAACCTTTTTAATTTTAAGAGATAAAAATAGTCACTCTTAGTGTCTCCCCAAAATGTTAATGAAAAATTCCTACGTGATTTTAATTCCAGAGAAAAGTTTATTTTAGCAAATAAATTCGTAATTATTCATTAATGAATTCTTTGAAATTTATCTTACCTCCCTTTTTGCCTGTACGAAAAACTTTTCAATTTAATAACTTTTAATTTTCTAAGTAACCTCATTCGTTTGTAAGTCTTCTATATAAATAGATCCATCTTTTCTCATTAGTGATCTGCCAAGAAATAGTAAACCTCAGTGTATACTACCTATTGTTACAGTTTACTTTTCCAAATGTATTACACTGAACTTGTGTATTGTAATTTCAGCAAGACCTTGACCCAGTCTAGTCACTTGTGAAAACCTGTGGGCAAGGTGAAGTAGTACTCGCCAGATGGAAGGGCAGGCATGTGGCACCAGACCCACCCAGGCTTCCACCACAGTGCGTGGTTTACTGCCCCCTAGAGGTGAAAGCAATGCCACCATACTCACCACGCTCTCCATGGCTTGATGCTATTGGCTTAACTCCAACATCAATCTGAAGTCCATGTACCTGGGGTCACTTTCCTTCTCTTTTGATGAAATACTGTTTAAGTATGCAACCATGACTAAGTGCTTTAATTATTTTAACACTGCAAATCTTTGAGACTTTGCAAAATAAGCAGGATAGTAGTCAAAGAAGCAAATAAATGTAGGGTCAATCTATTTTTATATATTTGCTTTTTTTTTCCCCCCCTTTTTTTTTTAATGCCTACAGCACCTGGTACTCCTAGGTAGTCTCCCATCCAAGTACTTACCAGGCCCGACCCTGCTTAGCTTCAGAGATCAGACAAGATAGGGTACATTCAGGGTGGCATAGCCATAGTATATTTGCTTTTCGTACCACCGTTCCTTAGTACCTAAGTAAGCAAGGTTATTGAAGTTCAATTCCCAGAGGAGGTTTTCTCCTCCTTTTCATTATTCAAATGTACCTTGTTAAAGGCCATCGTTAACAGGCTTATATTTGTATCAAGCTATTTCTCCCGCACCATAAGAAAAGTACATTTTTTTTTTTTTACTTGGGGACAAGTTATAAGATGTGCAGATGGTTCAGGAAAGATTTTCAGTAGAATAGGAAGTCCAGCTAGGTATCCTCTATAGCCCTTGCTCAGTTCCTAGATTTGGATTCACAGAAATCACGTCCTAAAATTTGTGGAGGAGTGTAGCTCAGACATTCAGGATTCAAGAAACTGTCTCAGTGGGAGGAAATTAATCTGCCATGGTCAGCCTGAAAGAATAACGGGAGCAAATGTCAAACCCTGTAGCATCACCCCAGACCAGAAAGCCTTGGCTCTGTGGCCGGTGAGCGGACTCCGCTGTCCCACCAGTGCCCCTTGTGAGCCATGCTCCTTAGAGGAGTCATGGTAAAAACGTCTAGATCAGCTCAAAGAAATACTCTACTCAGTATTTCTGATTTGTTCCGACTTTTTTTGAGGAACACTAACGTATCTCAGTATAAAAGGGTCTGAATAGTTCATCATTTGATGTCTTGGGGATGCTTACTTAGAAAAAGAGGAGACTGGGTGATGCAGGAGCTGTCTCTAGATATTTGAAGGACTCCTGAAGATGAGAATAGCTCCTAGCAAGAACTTTCTGTACTGGGCTCTATTGCTGCCCGCGTGGCCCCATTTAATGCTCACAACAGTCAGATGGCGACTGCCTAGGGCTCAGAGGCCACACTTCCCATGTAGACTGGAGCTCTGGAGATATGCTCAGGGAGATAGATTTCCACTTAATGTGCGAAAGCACCTTCTGCCAGTCAGAATTGCGCACCATGGTGTGGACGTCCTGAGAGCTAGTGAGCTTGCCAGGTGCTGCTTATTAGGATGGAGGCTGCAAGACGAGCTGCTGAAAGGCAGGTCCTGCCTGTGGTAGAAGTCCAAGGCCCCTTCTGGTTCTGAGAGTCCCTCCTGAACTGTGTCTCCCAGGTGTTCCTCCCTGGGCAAGATCAGAGCCAGAGGACGGGGGCTGGGTTCTCTGCTGGCCACTTCCTTTAGAACTTTAAGTATCAAAAGCAGCATTTTCAAAACTTTTTATTTTTACCACTTCTCACTGTAAGAAGTACATTTTACATTGTGACCCAATGCTCCCATGTGTATAATTGGAACCGAAGTTTGACATTTTCCTTTCACATGCAGTATTCTCTGGTCTGTTCTCTGTACTTCGTTGTTGTACTATTAAAGATAGCTGTGAGCTCCTGCATTGATTTTACAATGCAATAACAGGTTATAGCTTGTTATTGGAGAAACACCAATCTAAACTTAAAATTTTTAGTTCTCAACTTAATACCTTTTACTCACATTTATGTGTATTTACTCACAGCTCTGTGTATTTTCCTGATATAGCCTTTTTTTGTAGCAGTACCAGCAAAGATTTAGACTTGCCCCAGTTTACTCATGAACTTTTTCCCTTGTGTATTTACATCTCCTTTTAGCCACTCTGAGCCTGAGAAAGATAGAGGAGTAACCTAAGGCCCCGGTGAACTGGTGACCCCCAAGAAATACCATAGGAAGAAGGGCATGGCACTCAAGCCCAGGTTTCTGGTTCCACCTCTTCCCTTGACACACTTGTCTCTGACCACTCTAGAGAGCTATGCTCCAAATTGTGGTTCAAGAGACAAATGTGATTTTCTAAAAACATGATGACAAAAAGAGGATTAAAGGCAGTGGGACCTTTGATTAGACTCTGCTGTCTTTGACAGTGGTCATTTTTTTTTTAATTCTCAGAAGTACCTTTAAAGTTATGGCTGCTTTAGTTGTTTAATTTCTTACAAAGACAACAAAATAAAGTAAGTTGAAAATTTTGTGATTAGCCCATTAAAAGCCCTTATGTCTGATATCCAGCTTTTCTGAGGAAATATCACAAAGACAATGTGTTATCTTAAATAGGACTATCGTAAATACTAAAGCACGGGACATGGTGTGCAGGTGCTAGGAGTGGCCTTTCCTTCTCTTCAGGGACAAGGCCCACGTGCACCCTGCACTGACAGAGACAGAAGAGCAAGGGAATGCCTGTGTGCAGTGAGCACTGGCTCAGCATTACAGCTCCGGGGCACTGGCCGCTTTTCCCTGGGGGAGTCGAAAAGACTTCCTGGAGAGAATGTACTCTGGAACCAGGCCAGTCATAAGGAAGGTACAGACTGAGGGAAAGCATAGTTGGGTTAGGAAGTTGTATGGTTCGATGTGTCTGCTGTAGGTGATGGTGGCGGTGGTAGGCAAACTATGGAGTTTGGACTTTATCTTTGTAAACAGTAATGTCTAAGGCTTTTCAGCAAAAAGATGATTCCTAGTGGCATGGTAGAAGTTGCTGTGGCATGGTAGAGGCTGGAGGCAGGTGGATAAGTTAGGTAAAAATACGAAGTTGAAGGAGGACGTCTGTGTGATAGGGGAAGATAAAATTAGGAAATGCTGGAGAATTGTATGATAATGAAAGATGAAGTGGTTTGAAGTACGGACCTGGAACTCAGCAGAGAGGAGGGAGAGCAGAACCAAAGACACGATTGGGACCATAGAAATGAACCAGACTGTATGAAGGTTCAGGAAGGGTGGTCCCACAGCTCTAAGCTGCAGAGAGGGCAACATTAACCTGAGAGCAGTGCAGGAACCATTGAAAGGCTTGAGGAAAGGCTTGAGGCACCGTCAGGTACCTGATCTATGGACAGATGGACACACACACAAACAAAAACAAACGCGCGCGCATGCACGAACATAGTCTAGGGAATTCCCCTCAAAGTGTCTTACGTTCCTGGAAGTCTGGACTCTTCAGATCTGATTTCACAATATATAATGACATTCTCATTCGAGGTATAAAGAGGAAAGCATCTTTTAAAGTAAATAGCTGCAGATTTCAGGACACTCTGCATTTAGAGCCTATGTTCAAACCAGGAATGTTGTAAATTGTGTGATTGTCCCTGCATTTTTAAAAAAGATGCTGTTAGCCCGTACTTTTTCCCACACTTCTTCTGAGAGCACTGACACACACCTAAAACGATGTACTACATGACCACAGACCTGAAGCTCTGGGTTCAGGAAACTCTCGTGGCTACTGGCTTTACCAGATGGGGCTGGGAAATAGTTGGGAACAGACCCCAGGCCACCCTTCAGTTAGAGTCACTTTCTCTGTTATTTTAAAACATCGACAACTACCCTTTCACTAATTCTTGACCTCTGTCTTTTTTTCCTTTTGTTTCGTAGGATAGAATGGTTTTGAAGAAGAAAAAAAACTGCTTTCTGACTGATTGCCTTTGAAGGGAAAAAGAACCTATTTTTGTGCATCATTTACCAATCATGCCACACAAGCATTTATTTTTAGTACATTTTATTTTTTCATAAAATTGCTAATGCCAAAGCTTTGTATTAAAATAAATAATAAAATAAAAAGACTGTGCTGTTGAATGTTATTCACCCGCCCATTCTTAGAAAGCTGATTTGAAGATCATGTACCCAAATTCCATGTTTCAGAGACAGAACGTGTTCATGACTCCTCACGGGAGGGACAGTGACGCTGTTTTTGTTCGTATTTCTCCTTGGCTGCTCCTCTGCCCAAATAAGACCCAAGCGTATGGACATCTGTGTGGTAGTGCCCCCTCAGGCACGTGTTACTCCATTTTGTTTTCTTCAAGGTCACTATTTATTCTCTGAGAATTTCTTGCTCCTTTGTTTGTGGTTGATCTGCTTCCAACTAGACTGTCAGCTCCGCAGCAGCAGCAGGGACATTAAACTGTCACTTGCCACTGTGTCCCCTGTACCTAGTAGAGTGCTTTGCACACAGTAAGTGCTCAATAAATAAATATTTATGAAGGGATGAATGTAAGAAAATTTTCCAAAATACACATTGATTAGTACTTTTTTTAACCTAGTTTGTATAGCATTCTCTTTAAAACAGCAAATTCTAAAAAATTGGAATAGAGCAATTTTACACGTATAAATCAAATACTTTTGCTTTACTCATGAGGAAAATATTGAAATATTTTGTTATATTGAATCGTATGCTTGAAGGATTACCAGTATGTGTAAACGTTTTGAGCAGTGAATTCTCAGCCTTCCACCTCAGCATACCTTGGGACGAGAACATATATCCATTGGTAATGGGTTGAAGATTTTTTTTCCTTGTTTTTTTTAATTGAGATATAATTCACATACCATAAAATTTACCTTTTTTAAAGGGTGAGCTATTTCAGTGGTTTTTAGTATATTTACAAGGTCATGTAACTATCAGAACTATCTAACTCCAGAGCATCTTCATCACCCCAGAAAGAAGCCCTGTACCCATGAATGGTAACCTCTCTCCCCTCTATTCCCCCTGCCAGCCCAGAAACCACTAATCTACTCTGTCTCTATGGATTTACCGATTCTGGACATCTTATATAAATAGAGTCATATAGTATGTGACCTTTCGTGTCAGTAATGTTTTCAAGGTTCATCCATGTGTTGCATGTATCAGTACTTCATTCTATTTTTTTTTGGCAGAATAATATTTCATGGTATAGCTATACCATGTTTTGTTCATCTGTTCAGCCACTGATGGATGTTGGGTTGTTTCTACTTTTTGGCTATTGTAAATAGTGCTGCTATAAACATTTGTGTACAAGTTTTTGTATGAACGTATATTTTCCGTTCTCTCAGTACGTTTCTAGATGTGGACTTGGTGGGTCATATGGTAACTTGAAGTTTAAATTATTGAAAAATTGCCCAGCTGTTTTCCAAAGCAGCTAGCTATACAATTTCACATTCTAATCAGGAATGTACAAGGGTTCCGTTTTCTCCACATCCTCACCAACACTTGTTTGTTGATTTATTGATGATGACCATTCTGACAGGTGTGAGGTGATACCTCACTGTGGTTTTAATTTGTATTTCCCTGATTGCTGATATTGAGCATTTTGTATGTATGTTGGCCATCTAGATATATGTCCTCTTCAGAGAAATGTCTGTTCAGGTTCCCTGCCCATTTTTTACTCAGATGGTTTGGTGTTAAATTGTATGAGTTCCTTACATATTTTGGATATTAACCCCTTCTGGGATATATCATTGGTGAATGTATTCTCCCATTCAGTAGGCTGTCCTTTTGTTTCTTTGCTGGTTTCCTTCACTGTGTAGAAGCTTTTTAGTTTGATGGAAGTCCCATTCGTTTATGTCTGCTTTTGTTTCCTTTGCTTAAGGGGTCTTATCTATAAAGATAATTCTAATGTTGTTGTCAAATAGTTGACTACATATATTTTCTTCTAGGAGTTTTTATGGGTTTTATTTCTGACATTTAACTCTTTAATCCATTTTTAGTTTATTTTTGTATATAATGTTAAGAGGTCCAGTTTTATATTTTTTTGTATGTGTCCAGTTTTTCCAACACTTGTTAGAGAAACTGTCATTTTTTTGTTGTATTTCTTTGCCTCTTTTGTTATGGATTAATTGACCATTTCACTGAGGATTTGTTTCTGGGCCCCCTATTCTGTTCCATTGATTTATTTATTTTTGTCCCAGGACCAGATTGTTTTGATTATTATAGCTTTGTAGTATAGTTTCAAATCAGGGAGCCTGTAACTCCATTTTGTTCTTTTTTTGTCGAGATTGCTTTAACTATTTGGCCTTCTGTGGTTCCATATAAATTTTAGGATTATTGCTTTAGTTCTGAGAAGAATGCTATTGCTATTTTGATAGGGATTGTATTGAACTTTTTAGATTGCTTTGGGTAGTGTGGTCATTTTAACAATATTAATTCTTCCAGTTCATGAGCACAGTATATCCTTCCATTTATTTGTGTCCTCTTCAGTTTCTTTCTTCAGCATCTTATAGTTTTCAGAGTACAAGTCTTTCACCTCCATCATTAAATTTATTTCTAGGTATTTTATTCTTTTAAATGCAACTGTAAATGAGATTATTTTCTTAATTTCTCCTTCTGATCATTATTAGTATATAAAATGGGACAGATCTATATATTAATTTTGTATTCTGCTACTCTGCTGAATTCATTTATTTTTTGGTAGATTCTTTAGGGTTGTCGATATATATTTTGTCATCTGCAAATAGTAATCGTTTTATTTCTTTCATCTTAGTGCATATGCCTTTTATTTTGTTTTCTTGTCTTATTGCTGTGGCTAGGACTTCCAATACTATATTGAATAATAGTGGTGAGAGTAGGCTTCCTTGTCTTGTTCCTGATATTAGAGGAAAAGCTTTCATCTTTCCACCATTGAATATGATGTTGGCTGTGGGATTATCATATATGGCATTTATCATTTTGAGGTGAGTTCCTTCTGTACCCACTTTGTTGGGAGTTTTTATCAAATGAATGTTGAATTTTATCAAATGCTTTTTCTGCATCTACTGAGATAATCATGATTTTTATCCTTGGTTTTGTTGATATGAATTATCACATTAATTGTGTTCTGAATATTGAACTATCCTTGTATCCCTGGTATAAATCCAACTTGATCGTGTGTATGATCTTTTCAATGTATTGTTGAATTTGGTTTGCTGGTATTTTGTTGAAAAATTTTACAGCTATGTTCATCAGAGATATTGGCCGTAATTCTCTTTTTGGTCTAGTATTGGTATCAGTAATGCTGTCCTCATACAATAAGTTTGGACACATTCCTTCCTCTTCAGTTTTTTAGGGTAGTTTGAGAAGAATAAGCATTAATTCTTCTTTAAATGTCTGGTAGAATTCACCTGTGAAAATTGGGCTTTTGTTTATTGAGAGTTTTTTGATTACTGCTTTAATTTTATTGCTAGTAATCGGCCTGTTCAGATTTTCTGTTTCTCCCTGGTTTACCCTTAGGTCATATGTTTTTAGAAATTTACCCATTTCTTCTAGGTTGTCAAATTTCTTGGCATATAATTGTTTCTAGTATACTTTAATGATCCTTTGTATTCCTCTGGTGTTCGTTGTAATCTCCCCTTTCTAATTTTATTTATTTGAGCATGTTCTCTTTTTTTCTTGATGAATCTTGCTAGAAGTTTGTCAATTTTGTTTATTTCTATTCTGATTGTTATTGTTTCCTTCTACTTACTTTGGATTTTGTTCTTCTTTTTCTAGTTTTTTTAGGTATAAAGTTAAGTTGGTTTATTTGGGGTTTTTTTTTTTTTTTCTGTTGGCCTGTATACCTATGAACTTTCCTCTTAAAACTGCTTTTGCTGTATTCCATAAATTTTGGAAAGTTGTTTTCATTTTCATTTGTCTTAAAGAAGTTTTTGATTTCCTGTTTGATTTCCTCATTCATTCATTGGTTGTTTGGTGGTATGTTGTTTAATCTCCACACATTTGTTTTTTCCGGTTTTCTCCCTGTAGTTGATTTCTAGTTTCATGCCATTGTGGTCAGAAAATATACTAGATATAATTTCAGTCTTATTAAATTTAAGGCTTGTTTTGTCACCTAGTATGTGGTCTCCTCTAGAAAATGTTCCATGTGCACTTGAGAAAAATATGTAATCTGCAGTTTGGGGATGAAATGTTTCATAAATGTCTGTTAAGTCAGTCTGGTCAGATGTGCCATTTAAAGCCAGTATTTCCTTTCCTTTTCTGTCAGATGATCTTTCCATTGAGGTAAGTGGAACATTAAAGTCCCCAACTATTATTGTATTATTATTAATTTCTGCCTTTATGTCCATTAATATTTGCATCTTTGTTGAGTATATAAATATTTACAATTATTATATTTTCTTCTTGTATTGACCCTTTTGTCATTATGTAATGTCCTTTTTTGTCTTTTTACATTCTTTGTTTTGAAGTCTATTTTGTCCAATACGCATATTGCTATCTCAGCTTTCTTTTGATTTCTATTTGCATGAAATATCTTTTTTCATTCCTTCACTTTCAGTGTGTCTTTTGATCTAAAGTGAGTCTCTAGGAAGCAGCATATAGAGGAGTCTTGTCTTTTTATCCATTCAGCAACCCTATGTCTTTTGATTGGAGAATTTAGTCCATTCACATTTAAAGTAATTATTGATAGGTATGTGCTTACTGCCATTTTGTTAATTGTTTTTTAGCTGTTTTTGTTCTCTATTTAATTCTTCTTTTGATTCCTTTTGACTTACAGGTTTTCTTTAGTGTTTTGTATAGGTTCGTTTCTCTTTATTTTTTGTGTATGTTTTTGGCTTTTGGTTTATGGTTACCATAAGGTTCTATATATCTGCATATGGAGTGTGTGTGTGTGTGTGTGTGTATACACATATATGTATATGGTCTGTTTTAAGCTAATAGGCATTAAAGTTCAAATGCATTTTAAAGTACTACATTTGTATTCCCCCTTCTACTCTTTATGTTTTTGATATCATGTTTTATATCTTTTTGTTTTATGTATCCTCTAACTATTCTAGTTATAGCTAATTTTGCTACTTTTGTCTTTTAACCTTCATATTAGCTTATTAAGTGGTTGATTAACAGTGATTGTTATATGTTTGCCTTTACCAGTGAGATTTTTTTCTTTCCTATATCTTATTTCTGGTTATGGCCCATTAACATTTCTTGTAAAGCCAGTTTAGTGGTGATGAACTCCTTTAGTTTTTGCCTGTCCAGGAAACTCTGTCAATTCTGAACAACCTTGCTGGGTATAATGTTTTAGGTTGTAAGTTCCTTTTTTTTTTTTTTTTTTTTTTAGCACTTTTCATATTTCCTGCCACTCCCTTCTGGCCTACAGAGTTATTGCTGAGAAATCAGCTGATAGCCTTATGGGGTTTCCCTTATATTTGACTTGTTTCCTTCTTGCTGCCTTGAAGATTGTCTCTTTATCCTTAACATTGCCATTTTAATTAGAATATGTCTTAGCGTGGGTGTTTTGAGTTCATCTTGTTTGGCACTCTTTGTGCTTCCTGGACCTGGATGTCTGTTTCTTGCCCCAGATTAGGAAAGTTTTCAGCTGTTGTTTCTTCAGATATACTTTCTGTCCCTTCTAATTCCTTCTCACGTGTTCTTCATTTCAGTTATTATAGTATTCATCTTCAGTTATTGTATTCTCATCGAATTGGTTCTGTATTACATATTTATCTTTGTTGAAGTGCTGTCTGAGTCCTCTGTTCCACTGTCAAATTTATTGATCATCCTTATGGCTGTTTCTTTGAATTTTTTATCAGGCATATTACTTATCTTCATTTTGTTAGTTTTTTGCCAAAACATGTTCTTATTCCTTCATTTGGGGAATATTCTGTCTCCCCATTTTGTTTAACTTTCAGTGTTTGTTCCTATCAATTCAATAAAATAGCTCTCTCTTCCAATATTGCAAAATTGGCTTCTGTGTAGACCATGTGCTAGATGCTTTGGGCAGGCTGGTTGTAGTCAGGGCGTTTGTATGCCACCTGGCCAGAAGTGAGTTCTGGGGTGGGCAGCCTGGTGTGTCTATGCTTCCTGCTCTTCTGTGCCAGGCAGGGCTGCCCATTTGCATGCAGAGCACCCCCGTTGCTTTGTCTTTTGGCTGAGCTGGGTCCAGGCTGCTCTGAGTGTGCATATCTCAGCATCCTACTTGTTCTGCACCTTCTTCAGGTGGGGCAGTCCTGCGTGCAGGTACCACAGTGGTTTGCTAGTCTTGCCCTCTCTCCGGTGGGAAAGCCCCATGTGTAAATGCAACCCACTGGGCACATGCAGCAGCATCCTGCTGTGCCCACTGGGTCAGTCTCCAGATGGAGCAGCCCTGTGTGTGCATGCTGTGGTGCCCTACTCCTCCTGTTGGAGCTAGCTCTGGTGGGGTGGCTAGGAATGCTTGCAGCAGCCCTGCAGATCAGCCAGAGAACCTGGGTGGAGCTGCTGCCTGCTGTCCAAGTGCCTGGGAAACAATGGAACCCACTGGTTTTCTCCCCCACCTCTCTATGCAGGGTTCCTCTTTCTCTCCCTCTCCTCCCCCTTTCTCCCTCTCTCCCTCCCTGTTTCCCTTCCTCCTCTTCTTCCTCCTCCTCCTCCTTTTTCTTCTTTCTCTCTTTCTCTCCCTCCCTCGCTCCCCCTCCGTGTGTGTGTGTGTGTGTCTCTCTCTCACTCACATGTGTGTACACACACACACTTGTTATGCAGAAGCTGTTCACTTGGCCCTCAGTTGATTTGTCTCCCAGGAGAATTGCTCTAAATACAGATGTACATTCCATGTGTTCTTGGGAGCAAAGTAGTATCGTCTTAAGTCTTCCAATCCATGAACAGAGAATGTATCTCCATTTTTTTAATTTCTATAGAAATATGATTGATTTTTATGCATTGACGTTTTATCCTTGCAACCTTGCTGAACTCATTTGCTAGCTCTAATAATTTTTTTAGTGGAGGCCTTAGAACTTTCTATATACAAGGTCATGTCACCTGTAAATACAAGTAGTTTTGCTTCTTCCTTTCCAATCTGAATGTCTTTTATTTTATTTTCTCGCTTATTGCGTCTGTCCCAAATCTCCGCCAGTAGAATGTTGGATAGAATGTGGTGCAAGCAGACTTCCATGTCTTGTTCCTGATCTTGGGGAAGAAGCTTTCGGTCTCTCACTATTGAGTAGATGTTAGTTGTGGGGCTTTCAGAGATGCCCTTTATCAAGCTGAAAAAGTTCCCTTTTATTAGTAGTATGTTGAGTGTTTTTATCATGAAAGAGTTTTGAATTTTATCAAATGCTTTTTCTGTGCTGATCATGATGATAGTGTGGGTTTTGTCCTTTATTTATATGGTATATTACATTGATTGGTTTTCATATATTAAACCACCTTGTATTCCTGGGATAAATCCCAATTGTTCATAATGAGATTATGTTTTTCTATGTTGCAGGATTTGGTTTGCTAGTATTTTGCTAAGAATTTTTATATCTATATTCATAAGGGTTATTGGTCCATAATATTCTTTTCTTTTGGTGTCTTTCTCTGGCTTTGGTCTCAAGGTAATGCTGGCATCATAGAATGAATTATGCAGTGTTTCTTCCTCTTATGTTTTTTTAAGGAGTTTGAGGATTGGTGTTAATTCTTTGATTGTTTGATAGAATCACCAGTAAAGCCATCTGGTCCTGGACTTTTTTTTTGTGGGAAGTTTTTTGATTCCTGACTCAACTTTCTTTACTTATAGGTCTATTCAGATTTTTTATTTTTTATTGAGACAATTTTGGTAGTTTGTATCTTTCTAGGAATTTGTCCACTTCATCTAGGTTATTTCATATGTTGGCATACAGTTGTCCATAAGATTCCCTTATAATCCTTTTTATTTATGCATTGTCCCCTTTTTTATTCCTTACTTTAGTAATTTGAGTTTCCTTTTTTGACTTAGCTAAACATTTGTAAATTTTGACCTTTTCAACGAACCAACTTTAGGTTTCATTGGTTTGTCTATTTTTACTTCCTGTTTTATTAATTTTTCGCTCAAATCTTTATTATTATCTTCCTTCTGCTTGTTTTGAGTCTGGTTTTTTCTTTGTTTTCTTTTTTCTTATAAAGATTAGGTTATTGATTTTATGTCTTTTTTTAACATCAGCATTTACAGCTCTGAATTTTCCTCTAAGCACACTTTTACCCATCTGTAAGTTTTGGTACATTGTAGTTTTTATAGCATTCATCTTAGAGTATTTTCTAGTTTCCCCTGTGATTGCTCTTTTGGCCCATTGGTTATTTAGGAGTTTATTGTTTAAATCCCACATATTTGTGAATTTCCTGAATTTCCTTCTCTTATAGATTTCTAATTTCATTCCATTGTGTTTGGAAAACATTGTATGATTTCAGTCATTTTGAATATATTGAGGTTTATTTTATACCTATCATGTGGTCTATCCTGAATAATGTTTCATGTGCACTTGGGGAGAATATGTCTTCTGCCATTGTCGGGTGGAGTGCTCTGTTAATGTCTGTTACATCTGGTTGGTTAATAGTGTTCTTCACATCTTTTCTTCCTTTATATTTTATCTAGTTGTTCTATCTATTATTGAGAGCAGGGTATTGAGGCCTCCAGTGATTATTGTTGTATTGTTTATTTCTCCCTTTGACTGGATCAGCTTTTGCTCCATGTAATGGGGGCTCTGTTGTTAGTTGCATGTGGGTTAAAAGATTTTTAAAAGCCACAAAGGCTATTCGTTACGTCTTCACCCATCTGGATTCGCAGGTTCAGTGGCCTTCCTGGTATCCAGCCAACTCTGAATGATGGAAAGTTTCACTGATTGCATTTGGCCATATTCTTCAGAGTAGGCCTGTTGTGTTGACATCAATACCTATAAAATTTTTTCCTTCTAACAGTATTTTCATAAATTAGTGGTCTAGTCCTCCCCACCAAACCTTATTCCAGTAGAAATCAAATTAGTGCTCCCTTTCCTCCTGTTCCTGGTTTTGGTGTGTTGTTATTTTCCAACACTCAGGAGACATAGGGTTGTTTAATGACAGCTTTACTTATTCTATTAACTTAATGTACCTTCACATCACTTCAAGTCCTAGCAGAGAGCAATACTTTAAAAAAAAAAAATCATAGGTGCTGTTCAGGGCCAAATATATAAAAATTTCACCAAAGCTAAGAAATGAAACGAGTGGATTAAGAAGATGGGCTTTCCATCAATCTTAGGGAAGATTTGTCATCATGCATTGAAATCAGAGCTGCTGTGTTTGTGGCTTTGAGATTTAATTGACATCATGAAGTTTGGTCTCAGTCACCAAGGTAATTGTGTCATTTGTGCACATGTGCACATGTGTTCCTTGAAGTGGGGTTCATCCCTCAGAGCCAGAATTAGAATTAGCATCGAAATATGGTTACGTATTTCTTCATGGGCTTGATACTATCAACTAATAAGTCAGCTTTGAATAGAAGCAGCGAATGGAGTTGAACAATTTCTTGTTTACTATTTTAAGAATTGGAAAATGACCAGAAATTAGTCTGGAACAGAGGTGATATTTCAGAGTTTTAAACCCTTCTTGGACAAACTTCTGTAATGCATGAGGCATAGATTATTGTGTGTGTGTGTGTTTAATACACAAGTGTTTTTCAAGAGTATTTTATTTTGGGGAAGCCTCTGTGTTTCCAGTAGATTAAAAGTTGGTAAGAATTTAGCCCAAAGAGCCTCCATAGGAATACAGCTGACTGGATCCTACCTGGCAGCTTCAGGTAGCCCAGGTCTCACAGAATTAAATCTGATTTCTCTTTGGCCAGCTAGGTTGTAATTTTAGACTTTTTAAGTAGTTAAGGAAAGATCATGAATGTTCTTTGATTTTTTTTTTTAATCTACCAGATTATCTGATTTTGCTAAGTTCCTTATCAAGGCAGTTAAAAGTGAACTTAATGTCAGCAAATAGAATAGAGAGTCCAGTTGAATAGAAACTGCCTTTCTAGATCTCTGCTATGAAGCTGGGCAGGAGAGAACTTAAGAAGAGCTAGCAGTTCAGATCACATAGAACGTGCCAGATGCCGTGCTGAGTGGTTCACATGCATTGTAAATTTGATCTTGGCAGCATCACAGTTAGAGAAAGTGTAGTTATCTTTCTCTTTTACAAATAAAGAAACTGGGACTTAGAGAAGGTCAAGTAACTTGGCCAGTATCAACTTAACCTATTAAGTGGCAATGAGACCCAGGCAGCCCATGGTCATTGTTCCTAACCACTGGCCACCCGCCAACCCTGAGACAGTTGACCAGCATCCACTAAGTTGTGTGCAGTTCTCGCACTTGAGGAATTCAGAGTCTCAGAGGGAAAAAAAAAAAAGGAAAATGAACAAAGGGAGCTATATGAGGGCAGAACTGGTGTGTTCTCCATCTCTATACACAATGACAAAGTTTTTTTAACTTAATATATGTTAATAATAGCTAATATATAGTGTTTATTATGCAGCAGGCACTCTTCTATATCAACCCCATTTTACAAATGAGAAAACAGATTTAGAGAAATCCAGTAACTTGCCAAGGTTACAGAGATAGTAAGTAGCAGCTAGACTCAGTGCATTCTGGCCCCGGGGTCTGTGTTCTAACCCCTTTTTATTTTGCCTCTTCAAGAAGCTCACCAGATGGACAGAGCAGGCTGTGGGGCACACTGGCCACTGGACCTGTGTGCACCAAGTGTGGTGAGAGGAGAGGCTGAGAGCTGTGAAAGGATTGGGTTTAGGATATGAGCAGAGCTGGGAGAGAAGTATCCTAGGGCTGGATGGTGATGCGCTGTCACAGAGCATGGCTTTCCAGTGGGGAGCCATGAGGAGGCTCATACATTTTTGAAGGTGTGAATTAGATGCAGACTGGCTCCTGAAATTAAAATAATGGGGTCACTAAAGAAAGCAGCTAGAGGTGCTGGTTTAGGCATTACAGTTCATAAGCTGCCTTAACAAACAAGCCAACAGGTGAGAAATAGGATTAAAACAGCTGGGTCAGTGACAAAGTGAGGTTCTAGAAACCCATGGGTAAGGAGATCTCTGGGAAGAATTTACTCAGCATGGGAGAGCGTCAAAACAGCAGAGCTACATCAGTACATTAGTGTTGGGGAAGTTTTTACTGAGGAGTCAAAAAAAAAGAAATAGCAGGAGCTAGTGCGACCACAGAATGCCTGGCCAGTCTCTGATGAGGCTTCAAGAAACTGAGAGGAAATCTAGTAAATCTGTAAAAATTGTACAGTTCCTTTACTCTTGTTTTCTTTAAAGTTGTTCATAAAAGTTCCTTTTGAGGAAAATGTCAGTGGGCTTACCTAACCAAGGGTTTTTCTACCCTGGGTCAGAAAGTTGTGTCTCGCTGCCTTATATCTCAAGGTGGCATATCTTCCTGCTTAGGCTGCCCCAAGAAGCTCAAGGTCAGGTCAGAAGGGCCCCAGCAGGGGGGAAACCTGACCTGACCCTCCCTGCTAGAAGCCCTTTTCTTGTGACCCCACCACACAGCACACATGACAGAAAAAAATAGCCCAGACACATGGACAGAGAATCATTCAGAATTCAAAGGCGCAAGTGATTTTTATTCTCTTCAGAGCCAGAAGAATGCATTTCTACACCTTGCTTTTGGTCACATACTTATCATAACTTCAGTAGAGGGAGTCACGTCTTAGGGGTTTCAGTTAGTTTGTAAAGGCAAACAGGAAAATATCCTGGTTACATTTGAAAATCCCTCAGATCACAGTGAAATGCTGATGAGCAATACAGAGGACTACAACTTACTGTGGGAATATCAGAGTCATGTACTCCTCATGTCACTGTCATGGCAAGACAAGCACTCCCAGTGTGGAGTCACAGGCAGAATCCCCCCTACTCAAAACATTCGCTCCTCCTTCTCCCTTTCTCTCCTGGCATTTATTGTTGAATGGGTGCAAATGCACATTAAAACTCGGGCTCCCACACTCTGCACTGGGCTTCCAGCTGGAATCTTCTTCAACTGGAAGCACTGCGAGCTGCCAGGACAGGGAAGAGAGTTCATAGCAGCAGTCCATAGTATTTGGGTTCCTGTGGAGGCCCAGCACCACTAAGCTTTGGGCAGAACACACTGAATTTCCATCAGCCCTCTCTACTTCACCGACACGGCCAGCTGGGTTAACTGGTGCTTTCGGTCCATGTGCAGTCAGGTGGCTGGGGTGAGTCCCAGGTTAGCACCTCCCTGACTGGGTCAGCCACTTAACCTCTCCCAGCCTCAGTTTCTCACCAATGGAATGAAAGGTGCAGTAACAGCCACCCAAGGGCTGTGAGAATTAGAAAGTCGATGTTTGTGGTAGTCCCAACACTCTGGCATAGAGTTGCCTAGTAATGTTATTTCTTCCCAAAAAGATGAACTGGTCCATAAAACAGGATCCGTAAAAGTCCTTCAGCCCAGGAGAAGGCCCCTACTTCTAAGGCTTTCATTCGTTCTTGAATAGAACTGAATCAAAGAACAAGTACTTAACAAAATTTGAGACCAAGAATATTGGAACAATAGGTTATCAAAAAAAAAGAATATGTGGACCATAATATTCTTCCCCAATATTTGGAGATTATTCCACATCAGTACATACAGATCCATCTGCCTCGTTCTCTTTAATATCAACAGTTTCATTGTGTATTGAATCAATTCTCAGTTGATGGACATTTCAGTTATTTAAAATCACAATCTTTGTGAAGGCTATACATCTACCAAAACCAATATATAGAAATAGAAAGTGGTGGTTAATTTCTGGCTTCTTGATCGTTTCTTAGTGTGAAAGCCCTCTTTATTTCATGCTGAGATAATTCCCAGTTAAAACTATTTGGATACAAATTAATGATCTCTAATAGGGACAGTATACATCCTAATCAACTCAATTTTATGAAGTATTTATGGGCACATTGTGAAAAGACTGAAATAAAATATTTCTCAGTTATACTCATGAGTAGTTTATGGTCTGGGGAAGAAAGACATAAAAGAGCAAATAACACATAATCAGTTACTTATATTTTGCAAATAATTGTGAAATCTTTTTTAATTGCATTAATTGATTTCAGGATTCTATGGTCTAGAAGGGACTTTAAGCCACACACTATGGGAACCCTAAGCCACTGATAAAAAGCTGATTAGGTTCTTGCTTCTGGCAATATTATACTAGCTTGTGCAGTCCAACAAGCACATCACACCAAGCACAACCAGAAAATAGAAAAGCATTTTTTAAAAAATTATGTTGTAAGGCATTGAAGATCTATAAATGTGGTGAGGACTTTAGGAGCCAAGATCCCAGAGAATAGGTAAATTCAACACTGGGCATTTGAGGCATTTGCTGATTTGTAAATAAGAGCTGTAACGTGGCCAAGGTGTGATGGCTGAAAGACTAAAAGAGGAGGAGAGCTCAGGCAGTCTTACTATGCCTGTGAGACCAGACTTGGAGTTCAGGGCCCACCAAGGAGAACGAGCCCTGACAAACACCCTAAGCTTTCCATTGAGATCTCTAAATCTGCACCCTGCAGCTAGAGGATGAACCGGAATTTTTGACTTACCGCCTCAAAGACTGAAGCCCAACTCTGCATCTGCTTGATTTCTAATTGAAGTGATATTCCATACCCTAAAAGTGGTATGTTCCTTCCCTAAATGATTGGAATCAACTAATATGCTCTGCTTTTAAGTAACTCATAAATCAAAGAAGAAATTGCAGTGGAAATTATTTTTTAAATTTTAATTGCTGACAAAAATATGACATATCAAAACTCATGTGATGCAGCTAAAGCCATGATAGAGGTAGATCTGTAGCCTTAAATGCATATATTAGAACAAAAGAAAGACAGAAATCAGTGTTCTAAACATTCCTCTCGAAGAACATCAAACTAAACCAAACGAAGGAAATAATAAAGACCATAAATTAATTCAATGGCAAACAAACATATGCTAGTAAAAACCAACCAAGCACAAAGTTGTTTCTTTGAAAAGACCAATAAAACTCACAAACCTCTGCTGACCAAGAAAAAGACCTGAATGACCGATATCTGGAATGAAAAAGGGGACATCATTACAGAGCCCACACACATTAAAAATGACAAAGTTCGTAAAAACAGAAAGTTGAATGGTGGTTCTCGGGTTGGGGGTAGGGAAGAAAAGGAAGTTGTTTTTTAATGGGTTTAGAGTTTAAGATTTGCAAGATGAAAAAGTTCTGTTTCATATCAAATCCATTTCAGAACAATGTGAGTAAACTTAACACTATTGACTTGTACATGTAAAAATGGTTAAAATGGCAAATTTTATGTTTATGATAAAAAATTTTGATAAAAATATAACAACATGATGCTAATAGATTCTTAAATTTAAATAAAATGGACAAATTCCTTGAAAAATACAAAGTACCAAAATTTACACAGAAGAAACAGGAAATCTGAATTCTTCTGTACGTAGGCAATAAATTAAACCCATAGTTTAAAATCTTCCCTCAAAGAAAAACTCTAGGCCTAGATGGTTTCACTGGTGAATTCTTTCTAACATTAAGGAAGAAATAGCACCAATCTTACAAAAATTTGTCTAGATAATAGAAAAAGAAGAAAACGTCCCATGTCCTTCAGTGAGACCAACATAACATTAATACCAAATCATGACAAAGACATTACAAGAAAATTACAGATTCCTTTTATTAATATAGATGCAAATATTTGAAATAAAATATTAAGTAAATGAATTTGACAATATATAAGTAGGAAAAATTTACAACCAAGTTAGGTTTATTCAAAAGTCAAGGTTGAAAATCAGTGTGATTCAATACATTAACAGAATCAAGGTGGAAAGTCATGTTTTTTATTAATAGCTACAGAAAAAAAAAAAAAAAACATTTGCTAAAATCTAACATCCAGCCCTGATTTTAAAAGAAAACAACTTTTAGCAAACTAGGAAAAGAAGAGCATTTCCTTATCAAATAATGGGTATTTTCAAAACTACAGCAAACATCATGCTTGAGTAATGGTGAAATATTTTAAAAATCCCTAAGATCGGAAGAGGATATCTGCTGTGACTGTTTCAACATCGTATTGGCGGTCTTCACCATTATAAGGCAAGGAAAATTAAAGATGTAAGGATTGGAAAGGAAGAAATAAAACTGTCACTATTTACAGACAACAAAATCCAAAAGATTCTACAAATCAGCTCTTAAAATAAATAAGTAAATTTAGCAGAGTCAATTGTATTTCTCTTTACTAACAATAAGCAATTAAAAATGTAATTTTCAGAAAAATACCTTTTACAAAAGCATTACGTAAACATCAAATACTGAGGAATAAATCTGAAAGAAGGTGTGTGAAGCTTCTACAAGAAAACTATTAATCATTAATGTGGGAAACTAGAGATAACCTAAATAAATATATTTATTTAGGTTGATAGGTTATAGGACTCAATTTTGTAAAGGTCCGAATTCACCTCAAATTGATCTATAGATTCACAGCAATTTCAATCAGATCCCAGTAGGGGTGCACACACATGTTTATGTGTGTGTAACTTAAGCTGGTCATAAAATTTGTATGGAAATGAAAAGGGCGAAGAATAATAAGATAATCTTGAAGAACAATAAAAGGTAAGGATTTAGACAACAAGATATTAAGACTTTCATAAAGGTACAGTAATTAAGACTATGAGATATTGATGCAAGGATAGACAAATAGCTTAATAGAATAGAATATAGTCCCCAAACAAGCATGCATTTATGCAAAGATAACACTGTGTGGTAGTAGTAATTAGGATGGTCTTTTCAATAAATGGGGCTGGGTCAAATGAATATCTATAGAGAAAAAATGAATCTTAATTCCTACTTTACACCATACTCAAGTAGAGCATACACCTAAATCTGAAAAGTAAAACAATGAAGCTTCTAAAAGATAAAATAGAATATCTGCAAATCCTTGAGATAGACAAGCTTTCTTAAACAGGACTCAGAAAGCACTAACCATAAAATAAAAGATAGATAAATCGGTCCACACTAAAATTAAGACATTCTTTTCATCTGAATATACTATACTGGAAGAAGATACCTATAGTAATACTAATAACAAAAAAATAATAAGTAACAAATCTCATAAATAATACTTATGACAAGTCTTACTCAGAATAAAGAAGAAAAAGATTGACAAAAGAAATAAATGGACATTTCAGGATGAACAGGATGTACAAATAGCCTAAAAACATAGGAAAAAGTGCTCATCCTTTTTAGTCATCAGGGGAATGTAAATTAAAATCACAATTAAATACCGTTAGACACCCACCAAAAGTGCAAAAATGAAAGACAGAAAATATCAAGTATTAGTGTAGATTTAGATTAACTAGAATTCTCATCTGGTGGGGGTAAAAACTGATACAACCACCTTGAAAAACAGCCAATATCTGCTGAAGCCAAACATACACAGACCCTATGACCCAGCGATTTCATGCCTAGGTGTGACCCAAGAGATTTGCATGTGCATATGTACAAAAGAGACACACAAGAAAATTCCTAACAGTAATCATAATAGCTCCAAAATGGAAAGAAAGCAAATGCCTATCAGTAAAAGATTAGATAAATAAAATGTGGGGTAGTGAAAATGTACAAACTACTTTTATGTTGAGTGACATGGATGAATGTCACAATATAGTATTGTCTGAAAGAATCCAGACACAAAGGCATATATATATATATATACTCTGTTTCCATTTATGTAAAATTAAAAAGAGAAAACTAAACTGTGGTGTGAGAAGTCTAGATTGTGGTTTTCTTTGGAGGAGAAGGGAGAGCCTAGTGAATGGTATCAACGGAGGGACTTGTAGGGTTCTGGTGGGGTTCCTGTGCTTGATCCAGTGATTTTGTGGTTGTATTCTCTGTGCAAGTTTATTGAGTTGTATACTTATGATTTGTGCACATATCTGTATATAGGTTATACCTCAATTAATGGTTTATTTAATAACATGTAGCCAATAACAAAAATAATAATAATAATCAGTAATCAGTAAATATGCTGCACTTCCTTGGCAAAGCCAGCATCATGCCTTTTTCTGAAATTCAGCTGCTGTGTGTTCCAATCTTGATATTATATTTTTCTCAAAGTGGTTAGCAGCAGGGTAGATTACTAAGTAAATTCTAACCCATTTTCATTTCCAAAGATTTGGTGTCAGCTGATCAGTCTACTGACACAATAAGTTGGGTTCTTCCTTATCTTTTAATGTGTATGTTTGATCTTTCCCTCTTTACCCCTGTTGGATTATGCAGATTCCTCTGGGACTGAGGCTCAGCTCCCAGAGACCACACATCTCATCTCTTACTTGGGACCACTCTCAGAGTGCGGCTTTGTACAGAGAGCAGGAATCTTTGAATTCATCCTAGTTTTTCAATATAAAAGTTTTTAATATAAGAAAGTTAAGAAAGTAGAAGCGATCCTACCACTCATACACTAGTGCACGAAATGCTTTAATTTAATACTTGTCCGTACTCTAACAGCCTCCCACTTCTCCCTGCTCATCATACCATTTGAAAATAAGAACAAAGTTACAGAACTTAAAATATGTGATTTCAAGACTTATAAGGCTATAGTAATCAAGACAGTGTAATATTAGTGTAAAGACAGACAAACCAATTGCTGGAACAAAATACTGTGCAGAAAAAACATACATATACAAGCAACATATTTTCAACCGAGGTGCCAAGACAGTTCAATGGGGAAAGGATAATCTTTTAAACAAATGATGCTGAAACAATTGAATATATCCACAAGCAAAAAGATGAACTTTGATCTTAATTTCCCATCATATATAAAAATTTACTTGAAGTGGATCATCTAAATGTAAGCTAAAACTGTAAAACTTCTGAATGAACACATAGGAGAAAATCCTAATAACCTTAAGTTTGTCAAAGACTTCTCTTTTTTTACTTTTTTAATAATTTTTATTTCTTAATTACACTTGACATATAATATTAGTTTCAGGTGTACAACATAATGATTAGACATTTATATAACTTATGAAGTAATCACTCCAATAAATCTAGTACCCATCTGAGAAACCATACAGAGTTATTACAGTATCATTGACTATAAACCCTATGCTGTACTTTATATCCCTGTGACTGTTTTTATAACTTGCAATTTGTACTTCTTAATTCCTTCACCTTTTTCAGTCTTCCCGCAACCCTCTCTCATCTAGCAACCATCAATTTATTCTCTGTATCTATGAATTTGTTTCTGTTTTGGTTGTTCATTTATTTTGCTTTTTAGATTCCCCATGTAAGTGAAATCAAATGGTCTTGGTCTTTCTCTGTCTGACTTACTTCAGTTATCATAATACCCTCAAGATCCATCCATGTTGTCACAAATGACAAGATTTAATTATTTTTTATGGCTGAGTAATATCCCATTGTATATATGTACCACCTCTTCTTTATCCATTTGTCTGTTAATGGGCATGTAGGTTGCTTTCATATCTTGGCTACTGTAAATAATGCTGCAATGAACATATGATGTCTTTTCAAATTAGTGTTTTGGGTTTCTTGGATAAATATCCAGAAGTAGAATTGCTGGGTCCTTCTTTGTCTCTTGTTATTGCCTTTGTTTTAAAGTCTATTTAGTCTGGTATAAGTATTGCTTCCCTAGCTTTTTTCTTTTTTTCCTTTGCATTAAATATCTTTTTCCATCTGTTTACTTTCAGTCTGTATGTGTCTTTACTTTTGATCTGAAGTGGGTCTCATAGGCATTATGCTTTCTAACCATTCAGCCACCTTATATCTTTTGATTGAGCATTTAATCCATTTACATTTAAAATGATTATTGATAGGTATGTAGTTATTGCCTCTTTATTATTCATATGTTTTTCCTTTTTTTTTAAGTCCCTTTAATGTTTCTTATAATACTACTTGTTTGATGATGATGAACCCCATTAGCTTTTTTTTGTCTGAGAAGATCTTTATCTGTCATTTAATTCTAGATGATAGCTTTGCTGGGTAGAGTAATCTTGGTTGTAGTTCCTTGCATTTCATCACTTTGAATATTTCATGTCATTCCCTTCTGGCCTGAAATTTTTCTGTTGAGAAATCAGCTGACAAAGGACTTGTTTCTAGAAGGAATATATAATATATGTGTGTGTGTGTGTGTGTGTGTGTGTGTGTGTGTGTGTGTGTGTGTGTATTTAGAGAGAGAGAGAGAGGGAGGGAGGGAGGGAGGGAGGGAGAGGAAGAGACTCTTACAACTCAATAATAGGAATTCAACTTAATTTTTAAATGGGCAAAATATTTAAACAAAATGCTTCACAAAACATATACATTTGGTTAATAAGCACCTGAAAAGATGCCAAATATCAGGGAAATTCAAACTAAAACCACTATGACACTCCTACTATGGCTAAAATGTAAAAGATTTACCATCTCAGCATTGGTGAGGAGGCAGAGGAACTGGAAGTCTCACACACTGCTGGTGGGCTGTTCAGTGGTTCAACCATTTTAGAAAAGTCAACCTACACACAGCTTTCCACTCCTAGGTGCCCATCCAATGGAACACACAGTTCACACTCAGACTCATACACACATGCTCATAGCAACTCTATTTGTAAGAGCCAATAAGTTACTATATGATTGCACTTACATAAAATTCTCAGAAGATGCAAACTGATCTGCATTTACCTGGGGGTAGGAGTAGGGCGGGAAGAAAGGGAGAGTCACAGGAAACTGGCGCTGATGGAGGAATTCACTGTCTTGATTCTGGTGATGGTTTCAGGGGTGTGTACATAGGTCAGAACTCATCAAATTATACACTTTTAAATGTGTGCATTTCATTGTGTGTCAATTATACCTCAGTAAAACTCTAAGAATAAAACACAGTCATTCTGTAAAGGAAATATAAACATGACTTAGCTCCAAGTAGCACAGCTAGTTAGATAATGTAAACACTGAATTCTCTTATCAGAATATAATTATATTGGGGCAATGGAAAAATGTGTGGATGTGGTAAAGAGGAAGATGGGAGGACGGGGGAAATCCTCATCTTCTATAGTGGGAATTTAATAGATAAAGTGTAAGACTGAAAAAATTAAGGAGGATCAGCACCGGTGTGTTATTTAGAGACAGAGAGGGAAATATGCCATGAATCAGCTCAAAGTTTGTAAATGGAGGCTTTATAGAGTACCAGGCAGCTCTTGCTTTGAAAAATTCCAGTAGTTAATCGTTTGGGGGCCCCAATGTTGGAATTTACGTGTTTAAAGTATGCTTAAATTGAAGGATGCCTGAATTTTTTTCATTAAGAGCCCCAAATATAGACATGTGTTTGAGAAAACGTGATGCTTAGAAGATAATCCACATTCTCTCCTCCAAGCCACATGGGAAGTGTGGGCCTGATGACTTAGTAAGCCTGTTTTTCTTGTTCCTTTTCCAGGTGGTCACTTCTTTCATCGGACCTCTTTGTCCCCTCGAAGCCTGGTGTATGAGAGTGAATTCTCCACAATTGAACCTTCTTTGGACATGTATGATGAGAACAAAACCTGACTTTTTTTAAATGGGCTGTTGGGGGTCACCTCTTTTGTGATTTGATTTATGATCACCTTTCTTATTTTGTATTCTTCTGTCAGCATCCATTTTGGAAGAATGGCAGCGCTTTCTAAGCACAGGTTGGGGCTTGGGGTTAAAATGCAAAGTTCCCCCCAAGGCTTTGAGGACAGCATTATTGCCCAGGTGACCTGATGGCACCAAAAACCTGCCCAAAGCTGGCCACTGAACATGGGCCCCAACAAGCTTGGCTATTTGCAGAGAAGAGGGTGGCCAGGGTTAATGTTACATTGCAAACATGTCTGAATAATCACATGCTATCTATGTCAGGGTGACGTTGGCATTTTTAAAATACCTTTGTGCTCCCCACTTACAATGTATACTAAAGCCTGCAGGCGTGCTTCTTACTGACATGGCACAAGTTGCTGCTGTGTGGCCTGCTCTGTGTTTTCCTGTCTCTTATTCTACTTCCTGTTAAAGGACCTCTTTCTAAAGATTCCTAAGAGAAAGTCTCACCTTTTGTACCTCCTCTGAGACTGACCACCCAGAGCACCACAATGGGGCTGCAGGTGGGCTGAGCAGGACAGGCAGTTGTCCACATTGTCATAGAGCATGATGTAAGGTGACATGTGTTTATGTGACCACCAAAACACTGAAGGCCCTGTCCCTGAGGCCTGTGGACCTCTCAGCTTGACAAGTACTGCAGTGTATGGGGAGGTAGCACCCAGGAGGCCAGGCCAGTAATGATCTCAAGGTGATGGCCAGTGGGTGTCAAAATCAGAATGGAACCAAGTGCTTTCTTAAGAAGATTGAACCACCTCCTTGCAGTAAGACACCGATAAGCACCCTCTTCAGACTTCACTGGTCCGCCGACCTTGGCATCAACATGGGGAAGACACAGGAGCTTACAGAAAAAGACGTTGAGGCCCACATAGGGCACATCTGGGACACACATGCTTTTCCCACACACCTGGGATGACATCAAGTTAACATCACAGGAAATGCGTATCGTAAAAGTAATTCCAACATGGAACCATGATGAGCAAACTTATTAAACAAATCTAGGTGTCCCTCTCAGTGAAGGGCATGCACCACAGTTGAGCCTGCTTCTCCTGTCCACATGAGCTACATGGAGCTGCAAATGCGCTCAGACCCTCATATCCTTGTTATGAGAGTGGACACTTCGGTCCCCGTGTGCCTAGAGTCAGATCGGCAGCAAACCATGCAGACCCACTTATCCCCTACCCTGCTGTTTTTATTGACTCTGTAGAAGTTTGAGAGGAGCACTTGCCATGTTTCCACGTGCACTGGCTTCTTTTAATGATGTCTCTTCTCCTGATGTGTTGCTAAGATGCCTCAGACACCATGTGCCCAGAACAAAAACCCTTAGAGAATCAAGGTGATGGCAGCCTTGACGATTGTCTCCAGCAACATTTTGTTTTTAATCATTTGAGGCCAGAACAGTACAGATTTTTAAGGTCTTAGCAGCTTTTTCTTTTTGCCTTTAACTGAGGGCTTTTGTTTGTTTCCTTTTTATGGTCTTTGTACTATAAAAATATTTTTGATAAAAAACAGTTTCAAGAGAGCACTATTCAGAGACAAGTTTGCCACTGGCTTTGCAGTGAAAGAATGGAGTCAAGAAGATTAAACCCAATCTGCCATGGGTGCCAGATGCCACCTGCGTTTGAGTTTGGTTTGGCTCATTCCCGAGGGAAGATGGCCAGTCTGGCCACATTGTCCCGATCACCACCTTGCTTTCCTAAACTAGAACTCAGATCCCAGCACAGAGTTTTCTTCTGATTTGTGCAATCTTACAAAAGCATGTACATTAAATTTCACTCAAGACATTCCTTTACCGAAAAGAAAATACTTAATAAGAAATGAAAACTCCAGGTACCTAAAAATCCACTTATTGGTATAATATTTGAATTTCTGGTAAATCTAGGGCACACATTCCCTGTTGAGGCATTTCTTGTGGGGAATTCACTCAGAATAGTGCTTCAGATCCTAGCTTGACACCCTTTTCCTGCGAATCGGGGCCACAGAATGTCTTGCCTTGTCCGCAGGGACAATAACTTCCCCATGAAGGTCATATACTTCTGGAATAGCAAGAGTGGCATGATTTGTCTCAAATAACAGCCTCTTTGGTGGCAGCTGTGCTGAGAGAAAACCTGCCAAGCCATCTAGGGACCTGGCAGGGGACAGGACACCAGGGCTGCTTGCATGTGAGCTTCGTAAAAACTCACTTCAGCAGGGGCACTCCTACCTCTGAGAAGCTCAAGGTGTTATTGGCCATGCAAGCATGGTTGGGGGTGCAGAGAGGCATTTTTTCTACAATGTGTGAGCATCTCAGTTGCAAGTCTTATAGCCATGGTGGTTATTACCCAGGAAATGTATGATAACCTTTGATTATTTTAGAGTTGGATGGGGGGACTGTTTGAAGAATGGAAGAGGCAAAGGAGTGAGCTGCTTATGCTACAGACCCTCTGTCCCTCCAGTGGCCTGCTCTGAGATGGGCTTCGGCCGCTCTGCCCGGCACAGTTCCAGCTTGTCTCCGGGCTGGGCACAGAACTGGCAGCACGTACCACAGGACACATGTGGAGTGCGGCCTGGGGCAGCCGGGAATTGGTCGTGAGAGTTAAAATGCAATTGCCTACAATTTGGTGATTTTTAACTTCCTAGGGGAAGAACTTCACATAATCCTCCTTTGCTGTTATTTCAGGGGAAGAAGAGAGGCAGCTGGCAGGAAAACAGCTTAGCCATCTACAGTAGGGGGGCCAGACTTGGGTGTTAGTGGGCTGCCTGCCTCTGCCCTCTAAGCGGAATACAAGCTCTACCACCAGGTGGTTAAAAACACCTTTCAAAGTCTGGTGAACCCTGCTGTTTAAGAAAGGCTCCATTCCCCTGCCCTTCCTCAGGCCTGCCTCAGAGAACGTCTCCGAGGCATGTCCCTGAACCAGCTTGGACCCGGGGCCAAGCGCACACCTGCCAGCTGCCCCAGTGCACGCAACAGCCCAGCTTCCAAAAGATGTGGTCGCCAAATGTTTAAACAAAATAAGATTACTAAATTTAACTAACTTGACATTTCCTATGGGCTTTGTAAGTTCTTCTCATGTTTTTATCACCCCTCACATCCAGTTCTTTCCTTGATCTACACGTTAAACAAAACTGGTTTTCACTGAAGAAAAGTCAAACTGTTACCTTGCTGTTAACCTTCATTATTTCGGCAATGGTTGCTATAGGAAAACAAGGAAATGATGTTAATGTCAGGTCACCTTGACAAGTGTTTGCTGCTCGAAAATGTCAAGAAACAAAAACACTGATTTCCAGGAAGTAGGATTTAGAAAGAAAATGGTAGGATTATACGGCTAACTTCATCAACAGACCTTTATTGCGTTCTCAATATGCCAAATGCATATACCGGAGTTAAGGTGAATCCAGTGATCATTAAGGTTTGGGCTGATATAGAAAACTGGCACATTAATAACCAGCTGGGATACGAGACCAGATGAAATGAAGGCGAGTGGTGAACGGGGGATTTCCCAGGGCGCAGATGAGGGATGCAGCACAGCATGCAGAGGCCGGGAAGAACCTGAGGTTGCTGGGAATGCAACACCTCCAGTGAAGATAAGCCAAGGGGGCATGAGACTGGCAAGGGTGTTGCTGGGCAGGAAAAGCTCTGCTGTGGGGAGGACCTAAACCCCGGTTTAGAGGGGATGGGGCAGGAGAGGCATGCGCTGCCTGGTGCTGGGGCAGCCATAGGGGCCACGCTGAGCCCAGGATCTGACTGAAAGTGAAAAAGAAGAGAGCCATGAGGTTGAAGCGGAAGCCCAGGCTGCTAGTCTTGGTGACCACTGGTGTTGGTGGAACCCAGGGAGAGCCCTTGTGGGGGACACGTTAGATCTCGGGGCTGGCAGGGCCCCTGAAAAGGGACATGGAGATGCAGCTCTGGGTCTGCGGCTGACACTTGGTGAGGGAAAGGTGGTCCAGGTGCAGCCCCTCTGTGCATCAGAATTCTGGAGAAGCTGTTTTAAATGTGCGTGTCACCTAGACCTACCAAAGTGGTCTCCATGTAACTGCAGTCCCTCGGTGCCCTGATCTTCACCCCCTTCTCCTCCTCCTTCTCCTCTCTTCCCTTCTCTCTCTCTTACACACATAGAGGTATTACACAAAGCACATGCACTCTTCCACACACACACACTCTCAGGGGTTAGAATCTCCCAGAGTGAGTGTCCAGCCAGGACTGGTGTTCCCTTAGTTCAGACGATGGTGGAAGCCAGAGTGGACCCAGTGACTTGAGACCAGGCTTGGGGTAAAGCCCTGGGAAGACTGCCGTTAGATGCAGACAGAAGGAGCTGCTAACAGCAACCAATTTAGAAAAAGCAATGAGTGTCCTCTACTGAAGAAAGGCTGTGTTCACCTCACCGCGCTGCCTGAGGCCAACCGGCTGGCCCTCACCCACCCCTAGAAACAGTTTGGGAGTAAACTCAGCATTTGCTCCCAACTCCACACATGAACAAGGGACAGGGTGACTATTATGACACCCACACCTTAAAAGCAGCATCTTCCTTGCTGTGGGCAATTGTTAACAAGTGAATTTCCTCTACTTTGCCTTTTCTTTTGGCCTCATTGGTAAATTTTTCAAAATCCACAGATGAATGCTGTGAGTACGTGTTCATGTGACATCCGTGGATGTAGTTAAGATCCTGTCAGCAGGACTGGAAAATGCCTTCTCTGTTTTAGGTATCGTAACATCAGAGAAAATGTAGGCAGAGGGATACCAAGGTGGGGTGCCTGCATTGCCCCTGCATAAAATTCTGTCCTTCCTGCCCTGTGAAATGGCAGCCAAAGCAATGTGAGCAGAGCCCACGGGCTGCGCCTTGGCGGGAAGTGCAGGTTTCTGCACTGGCCATGTCCCCAACTGGCCCCTAGCAGCACTGGGGTCCCAGGTCCCCAACTCCAGCCTCTTGAGGTCCAGGTGAGGGGTGCTGAGGTGTAATCAGAGCCCCCTTGGGGCTCTGGTGCTCCTCTGGGGTGCTGGTTGTGGGGAGGGGTACTCTTTTTCTTAGGGTTGTCCTGGAAGATCAAAAAAAACAGCCTCAAAGAAGAGAGACCAGTGGGTCCCCAGCAGACCTGAGATGAAAGCAGTCACCTGCATTTTCCAGAGCTGCATCCCACCAGCCTTCAAAGACTATGGAGGAGAAGGGGTACCATCAGCCTTGGCTGCTAAAAGCATGACACATCTGCACCCAAGACTTGTCTCTCATAGTCCCAAAAAGCCCTGTGGGGGCCCCCAGTCCCATGACCTGGAACTTAGCTGGGGTTTTCCCTCTTGCAGTTCACTCTAAGTCAAGCCATTTCTTCTGTTTTTGTCCCTCGGACTTGGGAAAGAGGAAGATACTTTACAACAAATGAAAAACATAAAAACTTTGAACTTCATGCAACTTGAGTATTAAACTTTCAGAAAGATTCAGTGCTGCTGGAATCACTCAGATCTCCATCCTCTGTACTCCTAGCTCCCCCGCTGAGCCCTCAACCTGAAAGGTGGAGGTTTCACAGCCTGAACACACTGACTTTCTCAGATTCAGCAGCCTGGGAAAGCCCTGCCCATGCCAGAGGCAGCTGCCAGAGTGTGCATGCTCCAGCCGAGGTTGGCAATCCAGCTGAAGGTGGCAGTCCAGCTCAGCAGGAGGCACCTTCCTGAACCTCACACCTTCTCCTTCTGTGGAAAGGCTGAGGCTTGGAGGATGTCATGAGCACCCTTTTCTCAGCTGTCAGGGACCTGTAATCCCCTGGGACACAGCTCCCACGGTCCTCGGTCCATTTAATGCTGGGCTGAAACAACTTGATGCTGACCAGTCCACTGCAGTTCCCTTGGACGTGCCTGTCGGCTGGCAAGCCTTACTGGCCTTCATCAGCTCCTTACCCCTCACTGTTTATCACTCCCTCTCTACAGCAATCTCTACAGCTGGCAACTGTCAAGAGGTACAGATGATTGTTCTGAGCTATTTTCTACAAATTTAACCCAACATAAAGTGAATTGGAACTTGCTTTCAGAATTATCTTTCATTCACAACAAAGTCCAAGTATATTTACACTATGTGACATTAAAGGACTTTTCTAGTGACTAGGAGGTACTGAGTCAGTGGGGGTAGGGTAGGCAGACTGTGAAGTTCCAGGCCTCAGGTGAGTAAGCTGTTCCCAAGCAGAAAGACTGACCACCTACTGACTGCCAGCATGCCATGTGGACCAAGTCACTGGGTGTGGCTGGTGCCAGGGTCTCAGCCCCTTTCCTGATGTCCAGCCTGAGAGAACACACACTGTCCTGGAGAGAAGCAGAGAGAGCACTATGTTCATTCATCACCCCTCAGCCCAGACCAGGCCACAGGCCCAGCTGAGGACTAGCACCCTTGGCCAATGCTTGGGGCCAGACTATGGTGTCTTAAGCTGAGAATGGGAAACGTGGTCTACTCTCAAGTGGCAATGGCACTAAGGAAGCTGACCCATGTGATTGCAGAAACAGGAAATGCTACTTTGCAGTTCACCGTCATCTAAGAGAACAATTCTGATCCTGTATGAGAGGAGTCGGTCCAAACCCTAGGCCACATATGTCACAACTGTTTTTGACCCTTGGTAGTTTTTGTACTCACATCAAATATTAAAGTCACCCCTTTCATATTTGGTTCATTCAAAGAGCTTCCCTTACTCTGGGTTCCTGCTGACTATGCACAACATCTCAGAGGGTGGCATACAAACTATTTTTTTAACTACAGCACAGGTGATATGGGGTGGGGGAGGCTGGGTTACACTTAAATGTGGCAAATGACTTACCTTCCACCTTGAGCGATGAAAGAGAATCTATGCACTTGAATTTTAATTTACTATTAGCTAGCTTGTGCCAGAAAGAACACACATCAAATATCCAAGAAGCAAAACTGATCATTAGCTTCATTTGGGGGCTCACTGTAGGGGGAATGACCTTATCTAGAACACATACCTGCAAGTAGACTGTGAGCTGATTTTTTATAAGCCCTTTCAAATGTTTGGGCAGCACAACTCCTAGGTCCATATGGTTGATGTAAGTATAATTAAGTAGTGAAATTGTGTGGTATATACCTATATGCTGATAGTGTATACCTGTATCGTGGGATTTGCTAATATAACTGTTTCAATAAAAACCTATTGAAAAAGCTGCTTTGGCCACAGGGAATACTATTGGTGGTAACCTGTATCAGTGAGGACTCTTTTGGTTGCAAGTGACAGAAACCCCAACCAATACTGGCTTAAGCAAAAGGGGAAAGCAGTGGGTCACAAAAGCTAAAATGCCAGGGGCATGCCTGTGTCCAGGTATGGCCTGGTTTGGCCCTCAAATACTGATACCTGGACACATTGCTAGTTTTGCTTCCTCCAGACTAACTCCAGTCTCAGTCTCAAGGTAGTAGTAACTGGTCTACTTCCCCAGAAGGTAACCCAGACCAGAATGGCATCTAGTTGACCCTGACCAGTGGGGTGGGAGGAACACGGCCATCACTGAGCCAGACGCTGTGGTCACAGACATAGAATATACCAACACCCAAGGCCAGTAAGGGTTCCACTTCTGCATCCCAGGAGTGCATTCAGCTTTACCTGAAAGACAGGAGTTGAGAGTCATAAGGTGTGGTTTCCACAGCAAAATCGTGCTGCTGCCCAGAAGTAGTGAGTACTGGGGCAAAAGCAACAGGTATCTGATCCAGGTGGAAGAGAGTTGAAGCCAGAAAGGTCTGCACGTGAGTACTCTGCCACTTACTAGTATGACCTTAACAAGTCATTTCACCTGTCTAGACTTCGGCTTTATTATCTGTAAGATAGGGATCATAAAATACCTACCTCATAGAGTTAATATGTGGAGATTAGATTTAAAATAATGTAAGAAATCTAGTATCTGGAGTACATAAATAATTCTTACAACTCAATGATAAATAGACAACCCAGTTTTAAAATGGGCAAGGGATATGAATACACATTTCTCCAAAGAGGATAAACAAATGACCATCGAGCACATGCAAAAGATGCTTCAAACCATAAGTTATTAGGGAACTGCAAATCCAAACCACATGAGGTACCACTTCACACCCACTAGAGTGGCTATAGTAAAAAAGACAATAATTGTTGACGAGATACAGAGGAACTGCAACCCTCACGCATCACTGGTGGGAATGTGAAATGGTGTGGCTGCTTCAGAGAAGAGTTTGGTGGTTCCCTAAAAAGTTAACTGCTTTATTGTAGGACAGCAATTCCACTCTTAGGGACCTGCCAAAGAGAACTGAAAACATGTCCACACAAAACTGATAAATAAATGTTCACAGTAGCATTATTCACAACAGCCAAAAAAGGAGAAACAACACATATGTCCACCAACTGATGAACGGATCAACAAAACATGGCCTATCCTTACAATGGACTATTATTCAGCCATAAAAAGGAATGAAGCACTAATCTATGCATGAATGAACATTAAACAGGTTACGGTAAGTAAAATAAGACACAAAGGCCACATACTGTATGCTTTCATTTACATGAAATGTACAGAATGGGCAAATCTATATAGTTGTTGCCAGAGGTGGAGGGGGATGGGAAATGGGGAGTGACTGCTAACAGGTAAGGGATTTCTCTTGTAGAGTGATGAAAAAGTTCTGGAATTAGTAGTGATGGTTGCACAACTTTGTGAATATACCAATAGTCACTGAATTGTGTACTTTCAAAGGGCAAACTGTATGGAATGTGAACTATATCTTAGAAAATGAAGGAAAAATGAGGTAGACTTTAACACATTGTAAGTACTCAATAAATGTTTGTTCTTTTCCTTCCTATAAAGAACAGTTCTCAAAAGGTGGCCTCCAGGCCAGCAGCATCAGCATCCCCTTGGAACTTGTTAGAATTACAAATACTCTGCGGTGGGGCCCAGCCATCTTTATTTTAACAAGCCCTGCAGGTGATTCTGATGTCCCTCAAGTTTGAGAACCACTGGAATGGAGAAACGAAATAACCCACATCTCTTCTCAGGGTGTTAACAAGTACTTCCAAATTCTTAAGAGCATAAGAACATGTTATCAGTTTAAGCTTACAAAGTTTAAATAAAACCATACTCTATATTGAGAGTTGATTCAGAATCTCAAGCAACATTTCAGAAGACCTTTGATCACTCTGGCTATCAACCACAAAAACGCCTGTTTATATCTATATCTATCATACTGGATTCTTGAATGCAAGTAACAGAAACCCAATGAGAAACCAGCTTAAGCTTCGGGGGTGATTCTCAAATGCCCCTTCCCTCTGCCCTCCCGCTGGACCCTGGCTGGCTCAGGCCCTCAACATGATCCTGCATCTCAATTGGCCCTGGACATTCTGCATTCACGCCCAGACATTGTCAGCAGCTGCCCCTTTCACGCAAAACAGTCAGTGTTTGGACTGGGAGGGGTTAAACCCTACAGGCCAGCACTGAGAGAACAGGGACCTGCCTCCCAGCCTCACGTGCCGCCACCTCACGCCCCTCCCCCATGCCAGGGGAGAAACCTCCACTGGCCCCAGGGCCACCCAGTCTTAGTGAAACTGCACCGATTTCTGAGGATCCTGTCAGCCCCGGGATTTCTGACACGCTCCTCGGCTCCTGGAGGTCCGCCTAGCCTTAGGCCCGAGTGTCAAAATTGAGAATTATCACAATCTCCTAACCCTTTTCCAGCCGCCTTTTGCAATGTTAACACGCACGGGTCGCACTGCACAATCAGCCAAGAGCGTACTTCCAAATGCTATTTCTTTATGTTTCCCCCAAAAACCTGGACAGATTTTCACAAAACGGGGGTGGGGGTGAAGCAGGAGCAGGGCCCCTGCTCCCTTCCACAACCGGTTCCTCTGGTTTGAGGACTTGGCCATTACAGGTAGAGCCCGTGGCCGGAGTCTGGGACCGTTCCTCCAGAGGCTAGGAGAGCGAAGGAGGCGGACTCCACGAGCAGGCGTGGGGGCGGGGCCGGCGTGGGCGGAGCCGGCGTGGGCGGAGCCGGCCAGGAGTGCCTCGGGCCGCGGCCGCGGCCGGGGCCGGGGCCTGGGCTGGAGTGGGCGGGGCCGGCCGGGGGAGCCGCGGGCCGGGACCCGGCGTCCTGCAGTCCGGCGGTCCGCCAGGGGGCGCAGCCCGCTCGGCCCACCTCCCGCTCCGCCCTCCCGCTCGGCCCCAGCGAGACGACGGTGGCGGCGCTTCCGCCTGGCCGGCCAGGCCCAATACAAGCAGCCCCACGATGTGGCTGGCCCCTGAGGAGGTGCTGGTGGCCAACGCGCTGTGGGTGACAGAACGGGCGAACCCCTTCTTCGTGCTGCAGCGGCGCCGGGGCCACGGCAAGGGCGGCGGCCTCACGGGTGAGAGGCGCGCAGCGGCCGAGCGGGAAGGGCGCGCTGGGTGGTGGGGCCAGACGACCCGTCCGGACAACCCGCTGGGACAGGCCTGACCTGGGCCCGTCGTCGCGGACGCGCACATCAGCGCGCGCGGCGGGGGACGGGAGTGCAGGACCGGGCCTGGCGGGGGCGGGAGGCGATGACGGGGCTGGGGGCGTGGGGTAGAGACTGAGCCGGCGGCGAAGGTGGGTACGCAGCGGGAGAGAGATGGGAGATGAACACAGGTCTGAGGGGAGGGGCGCGGTGGGGACGTGCGGGGGAATGGAGGAAGGCAAATGCTCTGGTATTCGGAGGCCGGTCAGGACAGTTCGGGCCACCCAAGGAAGGCTGGCAGGGGCCTCTGCCTGGATTTGGTGCCCGTGAGCTTCCCAGCGCTCAGCCGAGACGTGTGCAGCTTTCTGGCGTGGGATTTCACAGCTGGAAGTCAGCGAGATGCCCTGGGCTTCCTCCGCCTGTTTCCCCGTCTCTGAGGGGCCCAGAGACATAGCACACCTTTCCTTTTGCTTCCTTCATTCCCAGCTCACCAAATAATTGCCATATGGCCATATCAGAGGTTCTCTAAGCTTTGGGCCGGCATCCTTCTAGCTTCTCCTGCCCACTCTTCCTGATTCTTGGTGCCATTGGAGCTGCAGACCCAGGCTTTGCCAAATGACCAGTATATACGGTGTTCTGGGGTGAGCTAGCCAGAATACCCCTGTGCCCGTGTGGGCATCACCACTCACCCAGGATGAGGCTGGACAGTCACGGCTCCTGAGGTTTTGTGGCCTGGAGATCCAAGAAATGTCTACTGGACGTCACCTCTGCAGATGTCCCAGGCCCCTCATGCTCCAAGGCCTGGAGGGACTGCCAGAGCAGAACTGGCTGCTCTCCTCTTGTGGCCTGTTGACATACAGTACTGCAAGCCCAGTGTTGCCAAGAGAATTTTCTGTGAAACACCCAGATTTTAAACATTAGCAGTTAATATAGTCCTGGCAGATGCAGGGGCTTCCCATGGGAGACCTTTGCTGCCAGCCTCTCCTGGGCCACACCTCCTAATGTGTAAGAGACTATTCGTTTCCCCAGAAAACTGTGTTCCCTTTGGTGCCTTGGGCTCCCTCCTAATGGCCTCGAGAATCACAGGAGCCAGTGCTGGACCTGCCTCCTGACCAGGCTGCTCTGGAGCTGTGACAGCAGCCCCTCTGAAGAGGCTAGCCAGTGGTCACCCTCATGAGCTCCTGCAAGCCCCAGTAGGAAATTGAGGTGCAAGTGCCCACTACCTTTTGTTGCACCAGCATAACGTGTCACATTGGCCTGTGTCCCTTGAGCAGCTGTTCTGTGCTCTGTTTCCATAGATCATCTCAGTGAGCGGGTGGGTCACTCTGCTCTGTCTGCCTGTGCAGAGAAGGCCCTTTCTACCTCACTCATCTCTCCATGTCCCCCACGATGGAGCTCCCTATGTCCCCCCAGAAAACCACTTCTTGAACCCCCCACTCCAGCTAGGTTTCATGAGTCCTGCCGTGGCCTTTCCTGTGCCATTGTAGACACCATGGCTTCCTGAACACATCTCTCCAGGAGAGGAGCAGTTAGTGATGTGATTTTATTCCAGCCGTCTTTTATAAACAGATCCCAACTTGTATTCCTCATTGAAGAGTATGAGTATGATGAGATGTTTCACCCATTATAAAGTTTTTAGGTCTCATGCCGTGGGTATACCAACAGAGTAAGGAGAAAAATAAAATTCCCAAGACCCGAAGAGAAACTCCAACAGAGATCATGAAAAAAAGTTATTCCAAACACTGATAAATCTTAAATGTGCCACTTTAACTGCAATTTAGAAGGGTATTTTAGAACATTTCAGTAAAACAAGTGAGAAATTACAGATTCCTGACTTAAATGTATATGAAGAGTACCTTTTGTAATCAGTTATTTTATTTATTAAAGACTGGAAGGGAAAAATGGTTAAAATGGAATATGAAACAAAAGTGTTAAAGTTAAGTAATAAAATTAATAGAAATGGTTCTGACATCAAGAAAATTGTAACATTATTTTGAGGTCATACCAAAAGCAGCACGTTAAGAAGAAAAAATAAATTTTAAATAGGAACAAACAGGTGTTTAGATGGCTTGATAATTCAGTTAATGAAGGGGAATGAATCAAGGTTGGCGTTCATCTCATTTGTCGGGGAAATGGTGACACTGACAAAGTGTGTATGTGATGAGAAGGAAAACTTGAAATGCCCTAAAATGCTTCAGTTCAGAGATGAAAAAAAACTGGATCGATGTTTTCCCAAATTGGACACGTCCAAAAATTTGCATGTCTTTTTCAGTCCTGACTTTGGAGACTCCAAAGAATTTCCTTAAAGTTTCCATAATAAAAATGATGCCGTGACAGAGGAAAGACTATACGATCCTCCTCTGGTTGATATGGAAAATGATGTTACGAAATCACTGTCTTATGAAAAAAGCCATCAGAGTACACAACCAAAAATGTGGGGGGGGGCGGGGGCGAGGGATGTATCTTAACCCATTTCCTGTTTAGAAAGAAAAAAGCGCAGTATTAATTTAATTTTACATAAACACGCTCTTTGAGGCTGAAGAAGTCTGATTGGTTTTCAATGTGAAAATAAAATATAAAAACTGTTCTTGGAGCTATTTCTAAACAGAACTTGTCTCTAATCCTACTGTAACAAATGTGTACATAAATTGGATTCATCAAATGAATCTTCAGCTAACAGCTATTCGAGGAACATAGGAACATAGGAACACACACATATTCCTATGTGTGTTAACATCACACATAGGAATGCTACATTTTCTAGGATTTGACATTTTCAGTGATCAAGAATTACTATATTTTGTAATAGGAAATACCACTCCTAAAAACAGAATACTATAAATAGAATTATGTCATTGTTTTCCAAAGACTATCAATATACTAGAGCGATGCAAAAATAATAAAAGCGAGATATTTCATGGCAGACTTTGGGGATAAGGTTAGGACAGTAATCCACAAGTTATCTTGGGGTAAACGCTGCAGCCACAAATGCAGCCAGTGAGTATTCACGGAGCAAACAGGAAATGAGTTATGAGATGTGTCTGGCAGTTAATAAAACACATTGTGTAATTTTTTGCATTTTGTGACATTTGTGATATCGTTTTCCATGTGTAACTATTGTACTTTCTCATTCTAAAGAAATACTTGTTTTCAAACCTAATTTTGTAGTTTTCTTCAAGAGGGCCTCCCAGATTGTTTAAGCTTTGGGCTTCATAAAGCCTGCATGTGCCCCTGCCTGCAGGCATTTCTGATCAGGAGGATGAGCACGGCTCCAGGAGGACGTGGAAGGGGGTTTTCGATCAGTGTTAGACCCCAGCTGATGGCCTTGGCAGGAAAAGAGGCCATTTGATAGAAGAGGCGCCTGCGGTGTTTTTCCCCCAGGCACATCCTGGCTGCCAGGCTCAGCTCGACGCAGCCTTCCCTCAGCATCTCTCTCCCTGCTCCCAGGTCTTCTCGTGGGCACCCTGGATGTGGTGCTGGACTCCAGTGCCCGTGTGGCCCCTTTCCGAATCCTGCACCAGACCCAGGACTCGCAGGTCTACTGGACAGTGGCATGCGGTAGGTGCCCTGGATCATAAGGGGTGCTGGGCAGGGCTTGCCTTGAGAGAAGCCAGGAGGGAGGGGACGCAGCCCAAGTTGTAAGCTGGTGTTGCCCCCTGAGAACCTGGTGCTGCCCTGCACTCACACAGCCCAGGCCAGTGTCCCACTTAGTAAAGCAGCTCAGCCTGTCCCAGGCTAGCAGTACCCTGCGTCCTTTGTGGGCATTTGTGGGAATGCGCACATGCAGAGTCCCAGTCAGCCGACACGGGTTCCCAGCTGGGGTGGAGCAAGGCGTCCTGCCTTTTTCCGAGCTCTCAAACCGTAAACAGTGTCCTTTTCACATCTAAATGCTGTGTTTTCCCTCCCCCCCCCCTTGGTAATTTGCTGTTTAAAACAGCCCAACATGGTACTTAGGTGCCTGTGTCTCTCTGTGCGGCAGACACGTTAGATTAGTTTCCTTCAGGCCTGAGTCAGTGCACTGGCCTGAGTTCGCTGTTAGCGATTAACATGTTAATAAGGTGCCTTTTCACAGAAGTACACATAAAACAAGTACGTATTTATTGATCAGTTAATGAAAATGTCATGGCCAAAGGCTCCAAGAACTTAGCCCTATTGCTCCCCTGGGAGCAGTCTTGGAGAAATCAGTGTTCTACAAGACTCTATGGGACATAACTGCTGTGAATAATGAGAATTGAGAATCGCTGCAGTTGTCACCCCAGCAGGAAATACACCCGCTTCCTGAGAGTCTGGGAGGAAGAAGTCCTCTTTCACTGGGCATCTGGCTGAAGTCATTCGGTCACTCAGATAAAACTGTCCTAGCCAGTACTCAGCAGTGCCTGCAGGCTAGGCACTTACGGGAACTTTCCAACAACTCTGGAAGGCGGAGCTTTAGTTTTCTCTATTTTGAAGATGAGGCAGCTGTGGCCCAGAGGAGTTGAGTAACTTGCCCAAGGTCACACAGACCTACAGTTCAGACCCAGAGCACCTGCTTATGTGCCTAAGCTGGATACCTCTATGTGTTAGAAGCTACCATGTCACTGTCCCCCAGAATAATGATCTTCCTTGGAGGCTTGAAGAGGTGACAGAAGTGCTCATGGCTGGACCCCAGCTTGAGGAAAGGAGGTCAGGGCTGGAGGCCCAGGGTAGGCAGCAGCCAGCTCAGCCCTCTTACCCGGCACCTGAACAGAGGTGTCCTCCCCTTGTGTGAGTGACTGGAGGAAAGCTTATCAAGCAGAGCCTGCCCAGGGCCGAGTTTGTTTTCCTGGTTCCAGAGCCTGAGTAGGGAACAGGGGGCTGGTTTGTCCACAGAAGAGAGGGCCTTCCTATGGGGACTATCCCAGAGTAGGGCCAGGAGGTTGCTGTGTGCCTGGGCTATGAGCACATTCTTTACTCTTGAGTGGGCCCTCAATATTTGCATGTTTCAGTGGGATTCTTCTAGGGAGCAGCTGGGGAGGGGACAGTGGCAGTCTCTCTGTGGGGCAGAGGAGTGTGGCTGTGTGGTGTGGGAGCCCCTTTGGTGGCAGCACAGCCTGGTACTGGGGAACCCCAGCCCTTGGCCTCAGGCTACACACCACACACTTACCTGCTCTCCCTTTTGCTAGCCCCATAGCCCTGCCCTGGCCTCCACCATGCAACCCCAGCTATGCCCACCCCCACCTGTCAGCTCTCCCAAACCAGACGTGGTCCCACTGGCACTGGCAGTGCATCCCGACTCCTTAGTCTGCCACTGAAGGACTGCGGGATCAGCCTGCCCCTATTCTGCCCTCCTCCCTGGCCTTCAGCCAATCAGGACACTAGCAGGGCCTGAAGCTCCTACACACCCATCCTGACAGTGCGAGTACAGCATCCCCACATCCACCTGACCTCTTCCTCCAGCTCTGATGTCCCCTCCTGTGTAAAAACCTCCCCAGGCCTGAGTACCCACCCTTCCTTCTTGTTTCTTGGGGCTCACCAGCCTCCACCAGCACTTTCACACTGAAGGCCTGCTGGCTCTCCTGCTAGACTGACAGCTCTCTGAGGGTAAGGGTGGGCTCTGCAGCTAAGCAGCCTGGGTTAGAATTATGGTTTGGTCACTTCCCAGCAGTATGACCATAGGCAACTTAACCTCTCTGTGCCTTAGTTTCATCCTATAAAATGAAAATTATGGTACCCATCTCCAAGGTGCTCTAAGAATTAAAACAATCCATGAAAAGTTCTGAAAGCAGAAGTAGCCCTGATTAATTTAATTAGCTGTTATAATCTTTTTACTCCTGGTACTAACATAGAGATGGCATCATTTAGGTGTTTACTTAATACTAAATGAAATGAAGTTACTTTTAGCTAATAATTCTTTTAAATGCACGTATGTAAATATTTAGTTATAAATATTTATAACTAAAATGCATCTACAGATCCGCACAGGCAGCATAGACAAGATTTCTTCTATTTTAGGCTGCCAAGAATGTGAATGATATAGTAGAGTTAATTTCCATATTCAAATGTGGGTGTTGGCAAAAAGACAGAGAAAGAAAACCCTTCCCCTACTAACTAGATCTTGGCCTCCATGCACCAGGGAAAGGAGGCCATAATAAAAATGCAAAGAAAAATGAAAAAAAAAAAGGTAATTTGTGGATGATCAGGGTAATTTTGCCTGCTGTTGTGACCCACTGTGAGTTATAGAAGTCCAGGTTTCATCAACGTCACATTGGCACCCATACACCAGCAAGCGGGGAGGATCCTCCTTTGGAACTGCTCATTAGAGTGCTGAGCTGCTGGGGTAAATGTGAAGAAACAAACAGATAAACCTCAACCAGACGGCTGAGCTGTGACAAGTGACAGAGCACCGAGCAGGTGCCTGGGTGGGGAGATGGTGGAAACTCACTTGGCCAGGCCTAGGCAGGCTCAGGACTATTTTCACCTGGTGGAAGAGTGTTCCCAGGTGGGGAAGGATGGGTGCCCGGGATCTGGCATTCAACAAACATGTCCGTGGTCCACAGCCTTACTGGACTTGTGGCTTTGCCAAGGCTCCTCCATGCCAAGTGTGTGGCCTTCCCGGGATCACCTGATTGACAGTCCACAGACCGTCACACCCCTGGATGGCAGAGAGGGTGCAGGCCTTCACTCCTTGTCTTATTTTTGTGTTCATTCATTCAGAAAACAGATCTTGAGTGCAGACCCCATGCCTGGCACGTGCAAAGCCCCCCAAAATGGGGTGCCAGAGCCAGGGAAAGGCAGACCAGGCTGACACTGACCTCATCCCTTTGCTTCTCCTACTAGGGCCCCTTTGCCCAGTTCCCTAATGGGAGCAGAGAGGACAGCTGCCCCGCCCTTTGGGAATGGCATCAGGCTGTCTTCTCTCAGTTTTGCCATTTGCACTAGACCTGCAGTGTCCTCCAGGGCTCCTTCCCTGAGGAGGACAGGGACGACCTTCTAGGCGGGACAGATGCTAGGGGCCAGCCAAAAGCCACAGGGGTCAGACAGGGTTTCCTGGAGGAGGCAAGAGCAGGGCTGGGATTTGAGCTGGAAAAGAAAGGAGGAGCATTGTGGGTAGAGGCCTAGGTGAGTGTATCAGGCTTCAGAGGGAGACGGAGCTACCAGCAGGGGCATGGGCTTTTTTAGAAAGCTCCAGCTGCCATCTACAGACTCCTGAATTCTCACTTATACCCAGTCTGGCTCTGTCTGGTTAGTCATCTATATAGGAAAGACCACATTAAGTCCTATTATCGCCAAGAAAAATTTTCGTAAGTAAGCAAACTTGTAGATACATAGGCCATTTCTGGGAGGACACGTAGGGAACTAGTGGTCATTCTCAGCATTAAGGGGAAGTGGAGGCTTTATTTTCCATGTGAGTCTGCAGTTCTGCCCAAATTTATTTTTTATTTTTACAGGAACATTTATGACTTTTGTTTTATACTTATAGTAAAGCTTAAGAAGGAAAAGGATAAGCAGCTTCAAGATTGTAGTCGCTTGGATATAGCAAATTCAGTCACCCATTTAATCTCTCTTCTTTGAGTTTATGTTTATGGCCTGGTGATTGTGTGATTTTCTTTTCTTTACCCAACTTCCTCTAGGTTCTTCCCGCAAAGAGATCACAAAACACTGGGAATGGCTGGAAAATAACTTACTCCAGACACTGTCCATCTTTGACAATGAGGAAGATATCACCACCTTCGTCAAGGGCAAGATAAATGTAAGATTCACCTTTACTTCTCTGGGTTAGCAATGTTCACGTACATCAGCTTATAGCACCTTCAGACAACACGGCGTCAGTCTTATCCCCAATTTGCAAAGATGGAAGAGAAGTTCCCGCTGCCATTCTCTTGGTGGTGGCAAGGGCAGGTGAGCTCACTGCCCACACAGGCCCTGTCTTCTGGCCAGCCGCTGGTGTCTGACTGAGCTGGGAGTTTCCATTCCTTGCAAAGGGCCCAAGAGCTAGCATGCGAGTACACAGCTGCCGCCAGCAGCTTGGCTGGCAAAGGAAGAAGGTAGAAGTAATAGGAGAGTTGGAGGCATGTTTCTATTATAAAACCGACATGACTTAAAACTGCACAGACCCTTTGACCCAGCAGTTACTTTGCCTGGAATTTAGCAGATTGGGTATTCATATGGGTCAGGGCGTTGACTGCAACATGTCAGCAGAGAGACTGGAGCGATGCCTCCCAGACCTCTGGTTAGGAAAGCAGCTGCTTGCTCCTCTGCAGAGCAAAACGAGAGCCATGAGGTTTGTGAGCAGCGCGTTTACTGGGCACTTTCTATGTGAGTCCTGTGCTGAGCGCCGATTTTTGAGCAGACCGGGTAAGTCCTATGTGGTATTTTACAGCTATCCAAATAATAATTATGAGAATTGCAGCAATGTGTAAAAACGTCATGGTGATGTTTAGGTTATTTCCTGTTCCAGGGTTAATTAACAGGATGATGAGCGTATGTTTATCTGAATGTTTCTTTCTGTTGGATTGTAGCCTTAGGTTAGCTTCCTGGGAGAGCTCCAACTAGCTCAGAGTTTCATGGTGCTGAGTTGCTTTATGACTTCCTGACACCAGGGCTTCCTACACCTGGCAGAGGGCACCAAGAGTTCCTCAGCTCTTCTCTATGCACTTGGGGTTCCAGGAGCATTGGATGTGCTGCCTCCTCTCTCCAGAGCAGCAGGCAGAGAGCTAGGGCAGACCTCCACGGTTCTATGAGGGAACTAGGCTATAACAGTGACAATAATAACAATAACAGCATCGCTAAATGCTGCTTATATGCCAGGCTCAAGCACAGCAATCTGCTAAATAGAACAAAGAAGTTCTAAATGACTCACTCAAAAGAAATGGAAATTAGAAAATATTTAGAACTGAAGGATAGTTGAAATACTACCGTGTATCAGAATTGTAGGAATGCAGCTAAAGCAGTACACTGAAGGAGAGGTAAAGCCTAAATCTCACCATATAAAAGAAGAAAGACTAGAAATTAATGAGCGAAGTATCTAACTCAGTAGAGGCTCCAGAGAAACCAGGAAATTAGAAAGAAGGAAACAACGGAGGATGGAAATTGATTCCATAGGGAACAGGGAATGGTAGAGAACACTCACAGACCGTGGCAGAGGGACCTAGGGTGGCAGAGGCTCCTGTAAGCGGCTCTGGGGGCGGAATATGAGAAGGATTTGTACAGACCCAGAGTTTAAAGAAAAAGAAGTAATGCCATAAACAGTCTTAGGCCAATAACTTTAAGAATATAGACAAGATGGACACTTTATTAGAATAAAATGTATTCGTTTCCACAACAAGTTACCACAAACTGTGTAACAACACAAAACAAATTCGTTATTTTTCAATTCAGGAGTCAGAGCTCAGAAATGGGTCTCATGGGCTAAAGTCCAGTGTTGGCAGGGCTGCCTGCCTTCTAAAAGCTCTTGGGGAAAATTCGTTTCCTTGCCTTTTCCAGCTTTTAGAGAGGCCATTTGTGTTCCTCAATTCTTGGCCCTTCTGTCATAATTAGTGCTGGCAGTGTGGCATCTTCCAATCAATCGATCAATCACCCCCATCTCATCCCCTCTGTGACTGTGACCCCCTTACGTCCTTAAAGGACTTCTGTGATTATTTTGGGCTCGCCCGCATTATCCAGGATCATCTCCCCATGATTGTCTTAGAATCCTTATTTAATCTCATCTGCAGAGTCCCCTTTGCTCTATAAGATCACATTTTCCCAGGTCCTGGGGATTGGGCTGTGGACATCTCTGGGGGCCATTATTTGGCCAAATACACAGTATAACTTAAAATGAGACTGAGAAAGAAATAGGAAATCCAAATATGCCTAAAACTATGAAAGATGTGGAATCAAGATATTACAATTTACCCAGTGATTTTACAGTCCAGCAATATCAGCCAACAAAGGGAAGACCCAGGCTGTGAGCCCGACTGGCTTGTTCCGGTTAGCAGGGAGTGTTACTCCTGAGTAGAGGCCAGTGTGGAATGCAGACAGGCCACATCAGCCCCTCTTCTCCCTGTTTGTGGTCTCCCAGATGCAGCTGGAAGGAGTTGGGGAGCGGCTGCTGGAGGTAACCCAGGAAGGTGGCCTCAGGGGCAGGGTGGCCAGTTGTGGTTACTGTGGGGGAAGGATGCGGGGTGCTTCCTCTGACTCCCAATGGGTGGAATCCAGGGCAGCAGAGACAAAGGCAGGGCCTTAATAATGAGGAGAGGACTTTGCCAGACCCTTTGCCCGGTTCCCACAGGAGTGCTCAGCAGACACCAGCTTGAGAGAGATGTTGAAGTCACAGCTACAGCAGGGCTGGCTGCACCGAGATAGATGCATCAGAGCAGACGTTACCTACTGGGTATCCCCCAGCTCCTGGCTGTTCTCCCTGCCCATGGATGGAGGGACAAGAGGCTGCCAGGAGACCTGGCACAGGAAGCTGGTGGGGCCCAAGCCCTGGCCTTAAACAATCTTATAGTGTTGAATAATCATCCTGGAAAATCTGTGTGCCTTTGAGCTGAGTGCTAAGAACCTGTTATCCAGGTTCTGGGAGGATTGGGGCTGGCCCTGGGCCCAGAGCAATGTCTCCAGGTGCCCTGAGCTCAGCGAAGATGCAGGTAAGACGAAATTAGCATAGATCTGCCCTGGCCGAGTGGGCCCTGTCGCTAGTCAGTGGGTGGGATCAAGAGGCAGGGACTCCCCTGTATATGGGGGCAGGGGGATCAGATACAGAACTTCTCTAAGATATCATCATGAGAAGAATACTTCACGGTGCCATAGCATGCTGCCATTTGGGTAAAGAAAGAGGGAAATAGAAAACCATATATATTCACTTAAAGGTGCACCAATGCCTGTGTGTCTGGGAGGAAACCAGGAGAGTGGCCATGGCGGTGACAGGAAAGTCCTTTTTCATTGAATATACTTTTTTGCTCTGCACTTTTTACCATTATATTTTTTAGAAATTTTATGTAAAATGTCACCGGTCCATGTCAGTGGTGATAATAGTTCAGAGAGTTGAGAGAACATGCCCAATCACATGGGCAGCATCTGTCTGACCACGTGCTGCCAGAGCAACTGACCAGGCCTGCCCCTGCTTATGGCCATGAGGCCAGTGTCATGAGTGCCACCACCTGGGTTCCCCAGCCCTCTCTGCTCCTGCCTTTGCCTGTCTTGGCCGTGGGAACTCTGGGCCGGCCAGGAATCAGCCCCGTGTCCTCCTCTAGGGTATCATTGCAGAAGAGAACAAGAACCTGCAGCCTCAGGGAGAGGAGGACCCTGGCAAGTTCAAGGAGGCCGAGCTGAAGATGCGGAAGCAGTTTGGGATGCCTGAGGGGGAGAAGCTGGTCAACTACTATTCCTGCAGCTACTGGAAGGGCCGCATGCCCAGGCAGGGCTGGCTCTACCTGACCGTCAACCACTTGTGCTTCTACTCCTTCCTGTTGGGCAAGGAAGGTGAGCATAGGCTCCCCTGCAGCCTTCTGTCCCCACCTGGTCCCATCTTCCTCAGCCCCTCTGCCCTTACCCCTGACCTTGCCTCCAGAAGGTTCACCACCTTTCCAGACTACTGAAGTCCCTGAGGGGTCTCTTTCCTCTCAGCCCCCAGACATTCTATTCCCACACATGCAACCACTGGGTCTCCCCAAAACTAAGTGCCACCTCAGTGGCCCATGACAGGAATGCCCAGACTTGAACCAGGCATATACCTGGCTCTTGGGGGCTCGTGTTACATCTGTCTGCCAGTGTGGTTCTTCACATAGTGACTTTCTGCACAGGACCACCTCTTTCTTTTTCATGGAGCATTGGAGACACACATTCACGAATGGCTCCAGGTTACTCCATGCCTGGCGCTGCAAGTCCCTCCCTGGGGGCAGTCCTTGCCTCAGGGGCAGCCAGTGCCCTCTGCTGCCACCTTGCCCCTAGAAAGAGCCCCCAGTGCTCCAGCTGTCCCAGTATTGCCTTTCCCAGCCCAGCAAGGCCTTCTCCCGCCATGCACACACCCACCACATCCTCCCCACACCTCATCAGGCAAGGGTTGGTATCTCTCTGCACTGATCACACCATGTTGTGACTTCTGTCTTCATATCAGTGTACTCTCACTAGATGGGGCTTCCTGGCACCAGAATCTCAGCAATCTCTCCTACACATGTTCATTTATGTCACGTGAGCTGTTCATGGGGCAAATAGGCACCCAGTCTATTCTCAGAGCCAGCGCTGGGTTGGCCTGGGCCATAGCGGAGACCTCTGCAGCCTGTTGCTGGTCATGGTGTGCACGTCCCAGCACAGCTGGGCTCAGGCGCAGGGCATGCTGGGGTGCAATTCCTCTTGTGGGTTTCGGGTGCAGGCGAAAGGCAGGAGCCCGCCCTGCCCAGCCCTTGTGCCCATTTGACCTGGTGGTACTCTGTTCCTGCGATGTCCAGTAAGCCTGGTGGTACAGTGGGTAGACGTCACACGGCTGGAGAAGAATGCTACACTGCTCTTTCCCGAGAGCATCCGTGTGGACACCCGGGACCAGGAGCTCTTCTTCTCTATGTTCCTCAACATCGGCGAGACCTTCAAGCTCATGGAACAGCTGGCCAACTTGGCCATGCGGCAGCTGCTGGACAGCGAGGGCTTCCTGGAGGACAAGGCACTGCCCAGGCCTGCCCGGCCGCACCGGAACATCTCAGCTCTGAAGCGGTACACAGTCCCAGGGTGTAGGGCCTGTGGGAGGGAGGGGGATAAAGGTGTGGCTGCAGGAAGGCACTGAAAAAATGCACAGAGGAGTTGTCCTAAGAGGCACATTCATCCTTGCCACCCCATCATGGAGTGGTCTCCCACAATCCTTGGTATCAGAGAAGCTGAGGCACAGAAGGGCTGAGAAACTTGTCCAAGGCCCCTCAGCAGTGAACAGTGGAGCCAGGGTGTGACCTGCAGCTGGTGCCCTCCTGTCCTCCCCACCACCTCGGTCAGGGCGCACCCAGAGGCCGCTCTGGCCGCTACAGTGATCCCATCCTGTGTGCACGGACTTCCTCCCACTGTGACTAACAGCTCTTCTCAGCACCCCTTGGCCAGTGGCCCCTCATAGCTGTAGCCATGGGTCTAGGCTTGGGGTTAAAGTGCTGCCAGGGAGGTCTGAGGTCTGCCAACCTGTCCATGGCAACTGGTAGACAAATGGACGGAAAATGGTGGCTGGCCTTCCGGAGGAGCACTTCTGTGTGCTCCTTAGCGGTAGGTTCACTGGAAACCTGCAAGGCTGGCTGGGAGCTCAGAGGTTTCCTGAATCCTGGGGTCCCACAGGCAGTTCACACCCACGTGCTTAGAGACCATGGCCCAGGCCCAGAATCAGGTGTGCCTTTGGACGAGAACACTCTACACAGACATCACTCTTCCAGTGTGACAGGGTAGCTTTTGAGACCTTCTGGAAAGAAAACAAGGGGAGCCAGGACTTGACAGTCCTGGGCAGGCACTGTCCAAGGTTTGCTTGCCAGGCCCCAAGCAGGCTGCTGGTGGCCCCCATGGGGTTAGGGGGAGAGAGATGTTGGCCAGGCCCCTGCCTCACACAGCCATGGGCCAGGCAAGTGTGTGTTTTAAATCAAGCAACAGCATCATGTGTTTTAGTCTTAACTCCACACCTGCCTGTCGGAAGGTCCTTGCCTAGGTTACGAGGTGGGGCTGGGTCCTCTCAGTGAGAAGTAGCAGAGCAGGTGCAGGGACTCTCTGGGCAAGCAATGTGTCATACTCTGTCAGCCTCTAGGTGTCCTCACAGCCATCAGGTCTCAAGGGCATGTTGTTTGCTGACCACTCCTCTGCTGGTTGTATGAATGTCCCACATTTTACTAGGCCATTTAAGGTGCATGTTTTCTTGAACTCTGAGATCCCTGGGTACAACTTGCTCATGGGAGGACCCCAAAGATCCTAGATCCAGCACGGAAACACAATATTTGTCCCTTGCCCTCCCACCCCCACCGTCATTTCCCCAGAGACCTGGACGCCCGAGCCAAGAATGAGAGCTACCGGGCCACATTCCGGCTCCCCGGGGATGAGCGCTTGGACGGCCACACAAGCTGCACCCTGTGGACACCATTCAACAAGCTGCACATCCCTGGCCAGATGTTCATCTCTAGCAACTACATCTGCTTTGCCAGCAAAGAGGAGGATGCTTGCCACCTCATCATACCCCTGCGGGAGGTGAGCACCCAGGCTTGGGCTGGCTCCACCCTGACTCACCTGAGTAGCCCCTTAGCATTCAGTGGTGGGTGCCTGGAGGGGATGTGGCAAGTCAGTGCCCATTCGAGTGTCCACCCTGTGCCAGGCCTCACAGCAGTGGGTGCATCAGATGCCCCTCAGAGGTCGCCTCACCTAGTGGGCAGAAGGGGTGGGGCTTTAGGTGCTAGGAGAACCCACACTGGGACATAAGAAAATTCAGGAAGGATCTGTACCTTCCTGCTGGGAGTGACCTGGGAGTGTCCCTCAGTCTTGCCTTCCTGGCCTACATCTGGGTTTGGAGGATGCTGACCCCACACCAGCCCCGCCATGTCGCTTTCAGAGGCCCCCTCACTTTTCCTCTCCGATACCTGTCCTAGCTGTGGCTCAGGTGCCATAGTGTCATCAGAAGTCAGCTCTCAGCTGTCAGAAGTGGAGGCCATTTGTCCTGTACTGCAGTGAAGAATGTACAGCAAGGGCAAGGGCCCTCACCCAGACAGAAGGCACCGACCCTGAGGTCAGGGCAGGTCTCAAGGCCTCCTTTTCCTCGTGGCTGAAGCACAGTTAGGTTTTTAAGTTACAATTTATATTTTTTATTTTTGTTTTTTATTTTTTATAGGTGAGGCAACCTTCAGTCGACCTCACAGATTGCAAGGACTTTGTCAGCTTACAATCCCTTTTTTTTTTTTCACGCCTACAGCACTTGGTCTTCCTAGGTGGTCTCCCATCTTAAGTTATAATTTAAACCGTAGTGTTTTGATTTGATTAAAAACCTAGAGCAGTGAGAATTTTCCTGGCATTTGCACAAAGCTCTCGAGTTACAGGTGGAGCTGTGACTAGGTATGGGGTAGTGTGCTGCCTCAGTTCTCAAAGAGAGTCAGAGGCTAAGGACTCAAAAAAGCCACAGCCCCAGAAGCTCTAGGCTGAGGGGCTAAGAGGCAGCCTCTGCCCCCACACTCCCTTAGGCCCAGGCCCATGAGTTTGTCCTGGCTGCTGTACTGACATGGGCCCAGGGCCTAGGGGCTGGCTAAGGGGTCTCCTCAGGTCTCCAATCCATCCAGCCTGATGTCTGAGGCAGAGTGTGCTGGCTGAGCCAGGGAGCAAGATAGCCTTGTGCCCTTGGGAGGGCACTGCAGCTGATCAAGATGGAGGCCAGTGCTCAGCGTCCCAGCCAGCGGGGCTCCACAGGGATCCTCAGTCAAAGCCAGTTGTACTTGTGTGTCTGCTGGGCTCTTGAATTTGCGCACCCAAATGTGCTCTGTTCATCCTACCCCAGGCAGCAGCACCCCTTCCCTCTATCTGCTCTGGTGAAAAGCTGGGGCTACCCTTGATGCTGACTTAGCATCATTCCTGCATCCTGACCATAGCATGTCCCTTCCTCTCCACGGTCACCACCTCAGACACCACCTCAGGAGTGTCCTGCCCACATCTAACCACTTTAGGACTCATCCTCTCACAGCAGCCCAAATGTCAGTGCCCTGTGTGGAATTCTTCAGCATCTTCTCCTGTGATTAGGAAAATCCCCAACTGCCTGTTGGACCTGTGCAACCTTCAGTGAGCCCTCTGCCTCTTCTCAGATCTCAGCTCACACGCATATAGACATGTGTACATGCACACTCACACATGTACTCACACATGTATGCACATAAACACACCACACAGAAACATCATGCACGTACACTCATGTATACATGTAACACACACCACACACACATATACACATATGCCAGTGCATGTACACATACCACCCCCACATGCGTGTACACGTAATACTCAGAAATACACACCACACGCATATGCTCACGCATATAATCTAACACATACATTTATGTACACACACCTGTCCCGCCTAGCCCTGCTTACTCAGCCCAGCTTCCCCAGCCTTTCCTTATCTATCAGGCCAGTTGCTGAGTGCCCTGGCACCTCCTCAGGGCAATTGCTGAGTCTCTGTCCCAGCTCCTCACCTGGCTGCACCGGGTCTCAGTTCAGCTGCTACATCCCCTGAGGAGCTTTCAGCACAAAGCAGCCCGGTGACCTCCCAGCTGGCCTTATCACTGCCACCACCCCTGGTGACCACACGTGTTCAGCCTACATGGCCATTGTGTAGCCCTGCTGCGGGCCTGTGGAGGCGTCCCTGAAAACCTATCCTGTGCCCTCCAATTCATGCCTGTGCTGCTCTGTCGACACGCCTTGGTGTCAGCCAGGCCCAAGAAGCACCTGTCAGCAATTATGCTGGGAACCAGCGATTAGGATGCCATGCAAGCAGGCTGCCTGCCAGGCTTCAGAGCAGAGGAAGAATCGACCATCTTTGAGACGCTGCTGAGGGCCAGAAGCTAGGCTCACCATCCTGAGGACAGTCCAGCAGGGCTGATGTGCTCACTCCCATCAACAGGTGAAAAAATGAGGTCGAGACCTGCACATAACTTGCTCACGGCAGCAGGCAGCAGGGTTGGCATGTGAGCGCCAATCCATACAGTGCACCCTGCCAGGGCTGCTGTGCTCTCCCCAGGGCATGGGCCCTTCCAGTTCTACATCCCTAGACACCGACACCCAGTATTCTTACTTTCCCAGGTGACCATTGTCGAAAAAGCCGACAGTTCCAGTGTCTTGCCCAGCCCTCTGTCTATTAGCACCAGGAGCAAAATGACCTTCCTGTTCGCCAACCTGAAAGACCGTGATTTCTTGGTTCAGAGGATCTCTGACTTCCTCCAGAAAACACCGTCCAAGCAGCCAGGTGGTCTTGGGGCAGGGAGGAAAGCCAGTGTCAGCAACCCAGTTCCAGAGGTGAGAGGGTGCCTGGGAGCAGCAGGGTGGGGGTCCAAGCCAGGATAGGAGCCCAGGCAGCCCTGTGGTGCCTGCCATTGGCCTTAGTGGGAAGAGTCCCCACTGGATTTGGGGCGGAGAGCCTTGACCTAGCCCCAGTCTCAGGTACCAGTCCACACTCACTGCCAAGGTCACAGGCCTCTGTACCCTGCCACACCCCCAGTCCCACTGGGCATCTCCCACCTCCACAAGTCCCATTGCCCAGGACAAGCCTTCTCTAGCAGACCTGCCACCCTCGTGAGTGTGTGCTGCACTGAGAGCCACACCATGTAGGCCCATCCAGCTGGAGAGCTGGGGTTCATTCACCTGGCCTTCCTCCTGTCACTCAGTCTGAGGACCCTGCAGGGAAAGATCCCTTTTTAAGGATCTCACCACAATCTCATCATTACACCAACAAAACAAACAAGAATTCCTGAATGTCAAGTACTTATTATATTCACATTTCCCAAGTGCAGATGCACTTTTTACACTTCAATCATGGGAATTATGGTACATGTTAGTCACATATTACTCCTTTTTATCTACAGATTTTGTGTTCACTTGTGCCTCTCCCCTTCTACCCCTCTCTCCTTCCCTCTCTGTCCTTGCTCTCTCATCCTTTCTCTCTACCTCTTCCTCTCTACCTCCTTCCCTCCCTTCCTGCCTTTTGCTTTCTTGCAGTATTTTGTTGATGGAATCGGGTTACTTGTGCTGTAGAGTTTCTAAAATTTTGGTTTTTGTAGCTGCATTCCCCTATTTCCTATAAGTTGGTGGTTGAGTGGTGAGATCCAGGTTCAATTATTTGTGTTTTAGGAGGCAAGTCTACCTGTAGGCAGGATTAAGATGATGGGTCTTCCACCAAGAGGTATACGTATGACACCTGGTCACCTTGTAGGGTGCTGTCACCCATCATTGGTGAGCATTGCCTAAATCCAGTCACTTATTGGGGATTAAAAGATGGTGACCCTCTAATTCTGTCATTCTTTTGTTCATTAGCTGGAATACTCCCATAGAGAAACTTCCCCTCACCAATTATTTTGTCACCCAGAGGCACAGTTGACATAGGAAAGGGAAAATAAATCTTTTATTCTTTCCTTTTCTTCACCAGTTGTTAAAATGATGAGTTGGTTGTCTGGTATTCTCCAAATGTGACCAATTCGTTATGTTTATTTTTTAGTATAATTATGAACTTTGCAGATTTAAGCAACTTGATGTGTTTCAACTCATGACAGTTATTGTCCTCAATCCCACTGTGACCAGAGGGAGCTTATTCAGGTTGGCACCTGTGTCCGTTTCACATGGCCCTGGCTGTGTTTGATCGCTTCTTTGCTTCCTGGTGTGACAAAGATGTATGAATTTGTGAAAATACTTTATGCTTAGAAGAGTTCATATAAAAATCAGCACCCCTGGCATTTCAGGGCCCACATTCCCACTGGGTGGCTTTGGAGCTGAGTGGTGGCACATGCCCTCCAGTTCCCCAGAGCCTTACCTGAAGGCCTCTAAATTTTCCACCTCTGTAATCAATGATCAGTAAGTTATTAAGGAGATAAAGAATAGATGGGAGGGGGCCCAGCAGAATCAGTATTCATTAAAGACATTAAAAAAGATTTCTTAGAACAGGGGTTCTCGGCGCCTGGTCCAAGAACCAGTACCAGTCCTTGGCCTGTTAGGTACCAGGCTGCATAGCAGGAGGTGAGCAGCTGGTGAGTGAAACTTCATCTATATTTACAGCCACCCCCAGCACTACCATCACTGCCTCAGCTCCATCTCAGATGATCAGGCATTAGATTCTCATAGGAACACCAGTCCCTTGCGCCAAAAAGGTTAGGGACCACTGTCTTAGAAGATGTTGGGCTCGATCTGAGATTTGAAGAAAGAATAAGATTGGATTGGGTGAAAAGGGACATGAGCAAGAATTTTGAGCTGCTCTCACAAGGCCCAGCACCATCCATGACAGGGCCCAATGGTCAGAGTAAGCGTAGACCGGTGGCCCCTTCTGAATACGTGGCATTCATTCATCCTGCATGTTTCTATGGCATCCCCGATAGGTGCCAGCTGCTACCCTAGGCGTAGAGCAGCGAACAGAGTAGACAAAATTTGTGTCCTCCTAGAGCTTGTATTCTAGTGAGAGAGATCGTAAGCAAATAAACACCCAGTGTATTAGGTGATGATGGGGGCCATGAATAAAAATAAAGCGTGATAAAGGATCGAGAGTGCCAGGGAAGAACAGGGGCTCTGATCAAGTGACATTGGATCAGGAATCTGAAAGAAGTAAGGGAAGAAGACATGAAATATCTAGGGAAAGGGTGTTGGAGGCAGAGGGAATAATAGGCACAAAGGCCCAGAGGCAAGATTGAGCTGGGTATAGGCTGCTAAAAGAGTGAGATTAGAGGAGAAGTAGGAAGCCAGAGACCCTGGTGAGCACTTCAGCTTTGACTCTGAGCAAGAACGGAAGCTGTTGGGGAGTTTTGATGAGAGGAGGGACATGACCTGTTTATGTTTCAGTAGACTTTACTCTGGCCGTAGTGTTGAGGATGGATTAGTTATACAGCTGACCAATCCAGTAGCTGCACGTGGCTTTTAGCAGTGAAATGCAGTTTGTCCCAATTGAAATGTGCTACAAGCACAAACTGCACTGCAGAGGTTGAAGATATAGTGTGAAAAAGAATGTACAATATCTTGATAATTTTTATATTAATTCCATGTTGAAATGGTAATATTTTGGCTCTACTGGATTAAATAAAATATGTTACTAAAATTAATCTCACCAATTTCTTCCATGTTTTTTAATGTGGCTACTAGAAAATTACATACGTGGCTCTCATTATATTCCTCTTGGACAGTGCTGGACTAGAGAGTGGCAAGACTAGAAGCAGAGACAAGTTGGAATGCTGTGACAGTAATCACACAAGGTGACAGAGCCTTGGTTGAGGGTAGTAGCAGTGAAGTTGGTGAGAAGTGGCCAAATTCAGGATATATATAAGGGTCCAACCTTCTCATTTTGCGTGTGGATATCCAATTTTTCCAACATCATTTGTGAGATGGGGGCAGGGGGGAATGAATGAGAATTGTGGTAAAAGGACATAAAACTTACCAGCTTAATTATTTTTACTTGTATATTTCAATGGCATGAAGTACATTCACACTGTGGTACCATCACCACCATCCATCTACAGAACTTTATTCATCATGGAAACCTTAAGTTCTATACCCATTAAACACTAACTCTTCATTCCCACCCCCAGCCCTAGTAACCACATTCTACTTTGTCTATGAACCTAACTGCTCTATGTACTTCATATAAGAGGAATCGTATAGTATTTATCCTTTTGTGACTGGCTTATTTAACTCAGCATAATATTCTGTTGTGTATATGCTACATTTTATTTATCTATTTATCTTTTGATGGACATGGGTTGCTTCATCCTTAGGGATCTTGTGAATAATGCTGCTATGAACATGGGTGCACAAATATCTCTTTGAGACCCTGCTTTCAGTTCTTTTGGGCATATACCCAAAAGTAGAATTGCAGAGTCATATGGTAATTCTATTTTTAGTTTTTTTGAGGAACCTCCATACTGTTAGTGTACCATTTTATATTTCTACCAACAGTGCACAAGGGTTCTGAAATCACTGTATCCTCGTCAACACTTATTATCTTCTGTTTTTTGGGTAGTGGCCATCCTAATGGGTGTGAAGCAGTATCTCATTGTAGTTTTGATTTACGTTTTCCTAATGACTAGTGAGTGATATTAGCATCTTTTTGTGTGCTTATTGGCCATTCATACATCTTCTTTAGAGAAATTCAAATCCTTTGCCTAAATTTTTTAATCGGGTTGTTTGATTTTGTCATCTAGTTTTAGAAGTTCTTTATATATTCTGGATGTTAACCTTTTAGTGGATAAAATATTTTCAAATATTTTCTCCCATTTCATGGATTGCCTTATTCTGATCATTCTTTCCTTTGATGCACATACATTTTTAATTTTTATGTAGTTCAGTTTATCTATTTTTCTTTTATTGTGCTTTTGATGTCACATCGAAGAAATGATTACCAATTCAGTGTCATGAAGCTTTTTCTCTATGTTTTGTTCAAAGAGTTTTATAAATTTTAGATCTTCCATTTAGGTGTTTGCTTCATTTTGAGTTAACTTTGGTGTATGGTGTGAGGTAAGGGTCCAGCTTCATCATTTTGCATGTGAATATCCAGTTTTCTCAACAACATTTTTGTTAAAACTGTTCCTTCCCCATTGAGTGGTCTTGGCAGCCTTATCAAAAATTATTTGACCATATAATCGAGCGTTCGTTTCTGGGCTCTCAGTTCTGTTCCACTGGTCTATATGTCTATCTTTATGCCAGCACCACATTATTTTAACCATTGTAGCTTTATAGTAAATTTTTAAATCAGGAGGTCTGAAATCTCCAACTTTGTTCTTTTTCCAAGATTGTTTTGGCTATTTGGGGTCCCTTAAGTTTTCCCTATTATTTTAGATGGATTTTTGAATTTTTGCAAAAAAGTCATAGGGATTTGCTAAGGATTGCACTGAATCTGTAGATTACTTTGTGTAGTACTGATGTCTTAACAATTTTAAGTGTTTCAATTCATGAATAAGGAATGTCTTTCCACTTAGTTATGTCTTCTTTAATTTCTTTCAGCAATATTTGTTACTTTTCAGCATACAAGTCTTTCACCTCCTTGGTTCAGTTTATTCATAAATATTTTATTCTTTTCTGTGCTGGTGTTAATGGAATTGTTTTCTTAATTTCCTTTTTAGATTGTTCAGTATGAATGTATAGGATATATTCTGAAGGGAGGTCTCAGAGAACTGAAGGATTAGATTTGGGGTATATGAGAAAGAAAGAAGACTGCAGTTTTTGCCTGAGCAGCCTGAAGAATGTGTGAGATGGTTATACAGAGGGAGGGGAGAGACTCCGGCCTGGGAAGGTGCAGAATTCATAGGTGGCTCGGATGGAAGCTAAGCATCATGCTGGAACACCCGCGTGGCATGTGGGACAGTGATTGCTGAGGTTGCATCTTGTTGGTCTCCTTTTCTGGCACTGAGATGTTTGATTCTCTGGGGTGCTTTGTGGCCTGCAAGTTTGTTTGCATCCTGGTCTCTTTGGGGTACCTCGGGCAGAAAGCGTACCCTGCATCAGCATGCTCTCAGTTTGGACTGGGGTCTGGCCCCCTGAATTCTAGCAGTTTGTCATGCAAAAAGTATTGCAGTGGACCCAAAATCCATGTAAAAGCACCACCCAGGGCCCAAAGGGTGGACTGTGGATGTGAACCTAGCAGAGTTCTTTTTTTTCCCCTTTTTTATTTATTTTTTATTAAAAACCACTCTCCTGAGGTAAAATGGACATACAATATGCTGTACAGATTTGGAAGAGTAGAGTTTTATGGATTTAACAAGCATACCTGGTGAAGCCATCACAGTCACAGAGAGTTCTCATGCAAGCTGGGTGGGCAGGATCAAAGCCAACAAGAGGGCTCAAGGGCAGAAACCAGCCCAGGCTGGAGCTCACAGAGGGAGCTTACTGGCCCACAAAGCCAAGAAGTCCATGTAGTGGCCACCTGTCATCAGAGCCAGCCTCTGTCCACTGGACGTGGCTTCTGACCAGCAGAACGTCATCCCCAGGCCATGTGTGGTACCAGGATGGTGGAGTCCCCTGCAACCGCCTGGGATCATGCTGAAGTTCCCTGTAGAGTCACCTCTATATTTCCTTGGTGGTCACTGGGTGACATCTGAGTCCCTGGGTCCCCTGAGGTTGGGGGTAGAAAATGCCAATTATCTCGGGGCCACCACCTCAGGCCTCAGCAGAACCCACAAAGCATAGGGCCGAGAGTGGAGAGAGATGCGTCCCCACATGACAATGGAGAGCTGCTGCTGGCAGAAGGAGAAGTGGATTCCGGGCAGCCATTGACCAATGTCCACCAGGGAGCAGTGGTGTTGCTGTCCCTGGGTACTCTGGAGGGAGCCAAGGGGAGACTCAGAGTGGTCACTGTCTCTGGACCACCCAACCTTCGGGCCAGCAGACAAGCCCCTTACACAGGCCCTTTGCCCATGGTGGTAAGCTCACCTGGAAGTCAGATGCCTGCAGGCAGAACACAGTCTGGCGAACAGGGGCATGTGTCAGGCATCACCCACACACAGTGCCTGAAGGGACTCAGATACCAGTGCTTCCCTGAGGAGATGAGATCAGGCTACGAACTCACCTGCTTGTCCTGCTGGCAGGCGTTCCAGACCGCTAGAGAAGAACACTGAAGGTCAGGGCTTCATTGCAGACCTTTGTCCCCAATGCCCCCTTTCCTTCGGCCTGTCCCCTGTTGCCTCCAGTATGCTCCCAGAGCCACCACAGGGTCCCTTTCTCTTTCCCTCAGTTATCTGTGCAGCAGGAAGGCAGATTACCAGACTCCTGCAGGGGATGCACCTCCCCCCCAATGCAGGTTAGACCCTGTGGAAGCCAGCCCACTGCAGTTATGGTACCACAGGCAGGGACCCCTCCCCACGCCCACTTCTAGGTCTGTGTTTTCATCTTCACCCCCAAAGCCCTGGCAGCCTGGTGGGAAGCCCAGCAGACCGTTGAAAGCTTGTCTGTAGATGGCAGGAGGCAAGTGGGCCAGCAAGTGGAATGCCCCCAGAGGGCCTGAGCAGGAGGACACCTTCCCTCACTTGGCACCACAAGAGAAACTGGCACAGTTAGGACCTTGTCTATCTGCAAAGGGCGTGGTATGTGCTCGCTTTGGCAGCACATGTACTGAAAAGGGCATGGCACGGTGTCAGATGGGGGCCTGTGCTGGGTGATCTGCGATGTCACCTGGGCTCCACTCCCCTTTCCCTGAGTGGCTCTGTGCCTGAGCTCATGGGATCCCTGGTGCTCTTGCCTCACAGTCCCAACCTGAGCCAATCATGGTGGTCAGGTGGCCAGGGGCACAGGGACAATCAGGGCAGATGCCACCAGCAGCTGTCCCTACAGGGTCAGCCTGGTTCACACCCCAGAGCCTAAAGCAGGGAAGTGTCCCTGGGAGCAGCAGTGCTGCAGCCAGGCCCTGTGGAGACACATGAGCCGGCTTCTTGGGGTTTCTTCTCTCCTGGTCCAGACCTCACTGAGAAAGCCTGATGGGATGGATCCCAGAACCTGTCCCTGTGAGACACCAGCCAGTATGGGTGGGCTTGGTGATGAAGGACAACATAGGTGTCCAGCTGGGCAGCGAGACCTCCTGCTCGCCCAGCTCTCCAGACCAGGTGCTGCCCACCCACCACCCTCTTGGGCAGTGACTGAGTACATGCAGGAGGCCCACAGTTTCAGTGTTCTCTGACCCACATTGTACTTTCCAGTCTTCACCAGCTTCTCAGGAGGCATCAGAGCAGCCCTCCAACCCATCCTCACTACGTGGCGGCCACCAGAGCACCCTTCCGCAGGAGGCACCCACCGCTTCCCAGGGCCTGCTCAGACTCTTCCAGAGGAACACGCCCGTGGAGGACCTGGGGGCCAAGGGGGTAAGCACGGAGCATGGGCTCCATCACCTTGCCAGAACCAGTCTGTGGCTCTGTGCCTTTGTGCCACCTCAGGCCCGGGGCCGACCTTGGGCAATGCTGTCCCCACAGGTCCCAGGCCTCTGCAGGGAGGCCCATGTGCCTGCCTCCTCAGGGTGGTGCTGTGCTCAGCCAGCTGGGGCTGGTGGCACTTATCCTGTGAGCCCTTGGAGATCTGAGATGGCCATTCAGTGCACTAGGTAGAGGAGGAGGAAAGAGGGGTCCTGACACTCAGGTCACACCCACAGGCCCCGTTTGCTCCTTCAGGCCAAGGAGAAGATGAAGGAAGAGTCATGGCACATCCACTTCTTTGAGTATGGGCGCGGTGTATGCATGTACCGCACAGCCAAGACACGGGAGCTGGTGTTGAAGGGCATCCCCGAGGGCCTCCGCGGCGAGCTGTGGCTCCTGTTCTCCGGTGAGTTTCCTGCCTCTGCCCTGTGGCCCGCGGCCTCCTGAATTGGCCAGACTGGAACTGCCAGCCCTTCACAGGGTGGAAATGGGGCTCTGCGCTGTGAGGGGCTCATGCTGGCCCACGCCAGGAAGGGCATCTGTGGGGCCAGACACCAAGGGTGGCACTGTCACCAAGGGGGGCACTGTCACCAAGGGGGGCACTGTCATAGGTGTGATGCCTTTCCACCCACAGTGGAAGGTGAGCAACCCCCCTCTTCCCCGAGGCCTCCTTTCTTGGGACAGGCTCTGACAACTTTCATACCCTGGGCCACCCAGATGGGTTCAGGAGGAGGGCAAGTTGGCCATTGGAACTTGGGTGGGGTGACCCCTCCAAGGAGCATTCATAAAGGAACCTTTGCCTTATACTTCGTAACTGCTCCCAAAATTCCACTTCTCTATGGTACATTGATGCCTCCACCCTGCCCTGTCATTTCCCCCAAAGTCCCAGGAGGGAAGGAGGAGAGAGACAAGCTGCCAGCTCTGTCTCCACAGGGGCCTGGAATGAGATGGTGACTCACCCTGGCTACTATGCTGAGTTGGTGGAGAAGTCCACAGGGAAGTACAGCCTGGCCACGGAAGAGATTGAGCGAGACCTCCACCGCTCTATGCCCGAGCATCCCGCCTTCCAGAACGAGCTGGGGATCGCTGCCCTCCGGCGGGTACTAACTGCCTATGCTTTCCGAAACCCCACCATTGGCTACTGCCAGGTAAGGGGGCTTAGCAGGGGTGCAGAGATAGCATCGCTCACCAGAGGCTCACAGGACCAGTCCCCCATGGCCCTGGGCCTCAGTGATGGCCTCACACACCTTCGACTGTGCCCTGTTCCCCCTGGAAAAACCTAACCACAGAAAAAGATGTAATTAAGAACAATATTAACTGCTCACTTCATTCCTATTCTTTATATCAAGTTGTCTTCTGTGTGCTTCTAGTCTGGGTCCTAGAGGCGTTTGATTATTTTGTGTGTGTATTAAAATACACATAATATGAAATTTACCATCTTCACCATTTTTGAGTGTACAGTTCAGTGGCATTAAGTATATCTTTGTGTAGCCATCACCACCATCCATCTCTAGAACTCTTCCATCTTGTAAAACTGATACTGTTCTCATTGAGCAGTAACTCCCCTAGTTATCCCTGGAAACCACCTGTCTATCTCTCTGAACTTGACCACTCTAGGAACCTCATGTAAGTGGAATCTCACAGTATTTTTTTTTTTTTTGTAATTGGCTTATTTCATTAGCATAATGTTCTCAGGTTTCAACCATGTTGTAGCTTATGTCAGAATTTCCTTCGTTTTAAAGCTGAGTATTTGACGGTGTGTATAGACCACGTTTTGTGTATCCGTTCATTCATGGATGGACACTCGGGTTGCTTCCACCTTTCAGCTGTTGTGAATATGCTGCTATGAACCTGGGTGCACAATATCTGTTCCAGTCCCTACTTTCAGTTCTTTAGTGCTTATACCCAGAAGTGGAAGTGCTGACTGTATAGCAATTTTATATTTGATTTTTTTGAGGAATTGCCATAGCATTTCCACAGTGACTGTTCCACTTTATATCCCCATCAGCAATGCACATGGCTTCCAATTTTTCCACGTCCTCACCAACACTTGTTATTTTCTGTGTTTTTGATAGTAGTCAACCTAATGGTGTGAGGTATCATCTCATTGCGGTTTTGATTTGCATTTCTGGTGGCATCTGATTGTAAATCGAGTGAGCATTTTTCTGGCCAGGTCAGGTAGCTTTGTTTTCCCTAGGTGACTCTGGATTTCAGAAAAACAATCCAACTCCCCAAAAATCACTATCTGTAGGGCCAGTGTTTGGCATGACATCTTAAAGCCAATATGCTGACTTTAAATCATTTTTAAGATAATCTGTCACCACTGAAGCACTGTGCGTGGTCCCAGTCTTGCCATAGCCTCCCTGTAGCCACATGGCCCTAGCACACAGCTTGCTCACTTATCCACCTATACCATGTCACACCTCCGATGCCAGAAGGAATGCCATGTGCTCATGTCCACCTTCTCAGTTTTCCAAGTACCCACTGGCCCAATTTAACCCATTTCCCATTTGCCCCAAGAATACCCGCCAGCAGCTTTTGCAGCTGCAGCGTTTATCCCAAGATAACTCGCAGCAGTCCTAAACTTACCCCCAAAGTTTACCATGAAATATCTTGCTTTTATTATTATTTTCACATCGATCTAATTTATCAGTAGCCTTTGAAAACAAATGATATCATTTTATTTATAGCATTCTGTTTTAGTAGTAGTATTTCCATTTGCAAAATATGGTAATTCTTGATTGCTGAAAATGTCAAATCCTAGAAAATGTAAGATTCCTACACATGATGTTAAATTAACGCTGGCAGCTAGCTGCACTTTTTTTCCAAAAAAGGAGAAGAGTTAAGGGACTTGGCTGACCATTTCTGTCAGACTGATTTTCTACAAATAACTTTTTGGTGAATTGCATAGAGCTGGGTAGAACAGACGACTTTTCTTAGTGTCCAGCTCCGGAGTCTTCCCTCACCATCTCTGTGCCTGCAGGCCATGAACATCGTCACCTCGGTGCTCCTACTCTATGGCAGTGAGGAGGAGGCCTTTTGGCTGCTGGTGGCCCTCTGCGAGCGCATGCTGCCCGATTACTACAATAACAGGGTGGTGGGTGAGTGCCCCGCGGGTCCCACACGTGAGCTGTCAGAGGCCTCACAGCTGTGCTGCAGGCTGCAGATCCTTGGTCCCCACCAAACAGATCAGGAAGCTGAGAGACCATCACACAACTGCCATGTGGAGAGCCACTTGTGGCCTCGGTCCTCTCACCAAACTGCCCACGGATTCCCTAGGAGCGGGTGGCAGGTAGAGGAGATGTCACACATTTGGTGGTGTTTAAAAGTCAGCTTGGGGCCTAAATTCTCATTCATCCAACTCTTCTTAAACATTTTTGTTGTGGAAAACTCCCAATCTCATAACTAGAGCATGTTGTACACCACGTACCTGTTACCCAGCCCCACCTGTGGGGAAACCTGAGTAGGTCTGTGGAGGTGCACTTGCTAATGTATTTCATTACATGTATAATTATGTCTGTTCTTCCAAGGTGTGCTTCCAAGGTGTATTTGCTTTTTGGGGGTCTCCACTCTTGGGATCCTTTAGAATTTTACCTGTTCACAAGCTTCAAGGCAGGACACATGGAAGCCACCAAGGCCACTGTTACTTCTGACACTTCTATGGAGATATTCACGTTTCCCCCCCCAAAAAAATCCAGTGTGGTGGAAGATACCATTCTTCTCACATAGTGGTTTGGAAGCTGTAGAAAGAAAACTTAGAGGGTTTCTTCTTTACTGTTTTTTCTCCACCCACCCACCCCTCGTTCGCCTTCCACCCCCACCGTGCACGGGGCTGGCCAGGACCAGGGCCCACATGAGGGCTCACCGTGCACCCCTTCGCGCTCTTCTAGGGGCCCTCGTGGACCAAGGCATCTTCGAGGAACTCACGAGAGACTTCCTGCCCCAGCTCTCCGAGAAGATGCAGGAGCTAGGGGTGGCCACCAGCATCTCACTCTCCTGGTTCCTTACCCTCTTCCTCAGTGTCATGCCCTTCGAGAGCTCTGTGGTCATTGTTGATTGCTTCTTCTACGAGGGCATCAAGGTGGTCCTGCAGGTAGCCTTGGCCATCTTGGATGCCAACATGGAGCAGCTGCTGAGCTGTAGCGACGAAGGCGAGGCCATGACCATCCTGGGCAGGTGACCTAACCGGCCTTTCTCCTCTTGCCAGACAGCCAGCCAACAGAGCCCACCCCCTCACCAGCCCTGGGCACCCCGCAGTCAGCATTCAGCAGCCATGCCCACCAAGTGTCCAGCCAGCTCTAGAGCCAGGGGCACTCCAGGGGGCAGGATAGAGGCTCTTTTCTGGTGGGTGACAGCCAGCCTTGGAGTAATGGTCACCACAGGAGAAGATAAAATGGGCAAGGGGCCTGGGCATGCTGGACTGGAGGCGGCTGGAAGAGTGGGACCTCCTGGTTATGCCTTCCTGAGCCCAGACTAAGGGGCTCGTGCTGGGCCTGCTGTGACTGCTGAAAGAGCTGACATATGGCTCATCAGGCCTAAGGCCGAGGGTCAGCCTGGCATCCTCCTCCTTTCTCAGTCCCCATGTCCCGTCCTTATAGACACTCTCAGGGATCCAGTCCCCTCATTCTCCCATCCCAGCCTCATCCTGGCCCAGACCCTGAGTTCCATACAGTCCTCTGGTCCGCATGCACGTATTTGTCCAACCTAGACACTGCCACTTGCCTGCTGAGCCAACCCAGGTCCTATGGGAACCTGCAGGGGTACTGTCGCCTCCCTGTCTTGGGCTGTATGAACCTTGTCCACAGTAATATCAAGATGCTCAGTCAGAGACCAGTGTGTGACTGGTTCTCATGCCTGTCTCCCACACCGGACGCATCAGGCCCCTGCTCAGGAACAGGGACTTGTGGGTGTGAGGACTGGCCACCCTCTCCCAACTGACTGTCAGGCACAGTCTGGAGAGCCTGGGAGGGTGTGCGGGCCCAGCCAGCCCAAGTCGGGCCCTGTCCCGAGGCTGTGTTCCTGGAGAAGCAGGTCCCCATGGACACTCGCATGGCAGGGCTCCTCTCGTGCCTTGCTCCTGGGACACTCCTTTGGTCCCCAATTCTTCCTGGCCAGGGCAGGGAGTCCCCTCATCCCCAGAGACCCACCAGAGGAAGAGAGCGCATCCCTCCAAGTGGGACAAGGCTTTCCCCTGGTGTGGTAGGGTCTGGACTTTTAAAGGGCCCCACCCATGGGACCTCCAGAAGACAGCCTGGCTTCTCAGTGTCTGTGCTCAGGCCTCACTGCCTCTGGGAGGATCCTTGATTTCCTGAGCACATGTCCCCCCAGCCCTTAGTGGGCTCCCTCACTATTTGGGAGGTACATCCACATCACTTAGCTGTGGGTAAAACACCACTGTCAACTGTTGGTCTAGACTCCTGTCCTGTAATCCTTATAGGTACCTGGATAATGTGGTCAACAAGCAGAGTGTCTATCCACCTGTCCCACACCTCCATGCCCTGCTCACCAGCGGAGACAACCCTCCTGCAGAGGTGGACATCTTTGACCTCCTGAAAGTATCGTATGAGGTCAGAGCTCATTGGGGCTGATTGGCCAGGCTGTTTCATCTGGCCATGTGGACGCGGGTGCAGGCACGGGTGGCAGTGGCAGCCCTCCATTCTGTGGTTCCACCTGACCTCACCAAGTCACCTCTGGCCGGTAGAAATTCAGCAGCCTGAGGGCCGACGACATTGAACAGATGCGGTTTAAACAGAGGCTGAAAGTGATCCAGTCCCTGGAGGACACAGCCAAGAGGAGCGTGGTACGAGGGCCTCTGTTAGCCGGCAGAGGTGGAAAGGGGGTGGTGACCCAAGTGGGCTGCTCCTACCCTGCTATCTTCAGAATCCCCCTCCAGGCCAGGGTGCAGTACTCTCTAGTTCTCCCTCACGCAGGACCGGCATCAGGGGTGCAAGTGCCACTTTAGAGTAGTGGGATGAAACAGTCCGGTCACTGCGTTCTCATGGGTCAGCCACTGGGAAGTTTCTCTGATCCCTCAGTGCCTACAGGCCTAGCGTGATCTCGCTCTGTGCTGAGCCGTCAGGCCTGGCTTTGCTCCCAGTCCTGGCTGGTAACCCTTAACCACACTCCACCCACCCAGCCTACTGTTCCTCTGCCATAAGCCCCCTCATCTCTGGAGGGAGTATTTACTGAGAAGTTCTAGAACACCTTCCAAAGAGCCAGTGCCAGGGTCTTTCCAAGGACCCAGACGGTAGCCATTAGATGCCTGCCCATCACCCAGTGTTCCCAGCTAGGCGTTCAGAACAGAAAGTACCCCCAGTGACCACCAGAAAGAAGTGTGGACAGATGGGTGACACAAGGGGTAAGCATGTGGACCACACCGTCTTTCCTGAGAGGGATACCAAGAGAGTGGCCCACATTCTCACCTCTCACCGTCATCCACATAGGGGTTCTCTCAAAAAGTGTCTTGCTTTTACCATGGTGGGAACTTGAGATTCCATCCGTCACTACATCCATTTTCCTTTCCTTCTAGGTCCGAGCTATACCCGGGGACATTGGTTTCTCAATTGAAGAGCTGGAGGATCTTTACATGGTGTTTAAGGTGACAGCCAAGAGCAAGGGCAGCACCAGCACCCCATCCTAGTCCCCCAAATGCATCTATAGTGCAGCAGTCTCATGCCAGAAGAGAAATAGATCTAAAGACACCCTCAGATGCAGTTCCCTCACGTGGTAGAATTTAATCCTTGGAATTTAGGCAGAATACTGTTAAGTGTTAGAAAATTCACTCAAATCAATGTACACAGAAGGGAGATTGCACTGGCTCATGGAACTGAGAATCTAGAAATGCACAGCTTCAGGCATGGCTGGATCCATGTGCTCCAGCATGCTGTCAGGCTTCCCCACCTCAGATGTCCTCTGGACTGCTCTTCCTGCAGAGTGGCAGGACTGTCTTCTGCAGCTCCATGTCATCTGTCCTCTTAGTAACCCTAGTGGCAAAGAGAAATTTTCTTTCCAAGGGGTTTTAACAGAAAGCCTGGAGTTAGTCTTTGGACTGACTCCAGTTGGGGGCTGTGACAACAGGAGAGTGCCACTGGGCCAGAACTGAGCCATTCCCCTACCCTGTTGCTTGAGGGTAGTACAGGAGGGGCTTTCTAAGAAAATTTCTGGTGCTGTAACAGAAGCAGCAGGAAGGGTGCTGAAGACTGGGCACAATCAGCAAAGTCCACGCTACCTTTCCACTCTGGTCAGTTCCTACCTGCCTCCCCCCAGCTGCCTCTGGTTCAGCCCCCAAAGTGGCACTGTGCTGTGGCTTTAGAATCAGAGGCAGCACTGCCCTACACCTCCCCATGGCCCGCTGTGGCCTGTCCCAGTTCTCTCCCACCTCCTGCATCAGTGAATGAGGGCTAGTGGTTCCAACTCAGGAGGTCCTGTGAGAGACTGTGTCTGGCTCAGTGCTCACTTCCAGGCCTCTGCAGCCCTGGATAGAGGAGGAGGGGACACATGGACCAGTCTGGTGATCCTAACCACCATCTCACCAGGCTGTGCCCCCTGCAGGCCAAGCACCTGGCTAGTCAGTACTGGGGGCGTGGCCAGCCCACTGCCATGCATCGAGACCCCAGCCTGCCCTACCTGGAGCAGTACCGCATTGATGCCCCCCAGTTCCAGGAACTCTTCGCCAGCCTCACACCCTGGGCCTGCGGCTCTCACACACCTGTGCTGGCAGGGCGGATGTTCCGGCTCCTGGACAGAAACAAGGACTCACTGATCAACTTCAAGGAGTTCGTCACAGGGATGAGTGAGTGGCCCCAGGGCCCACCGGAGCCCGGGTCCCTTGATAAGGGCAGGGTCATTTTCCACTGGAGACATGTGGGGGTCCAGTGGGGTCCCTCTCTCCCACAGCCCGGGGCTGCCCGGGGAAGGGCAAGCTCAGGAGAGAGCAGGAGTCCTGGGCTCACTCCTGGGACCTCTCCCAGAGGGAGTCAGGCTCTTAGGGGGCACCAGGACCCACTGGAAGGAGGGTGTGCCAATGAGGGCCAGCCCTGGGGTTTTTGCCAGTGTGCCTCCTCTCTGGCCTTTCTCCACAGGCGGGATGTACCATGGGGACCTGACAGACAAGCTCAAGGTGCTCTACAAGCTACACCTGCCCCCAGGTGAGTGCCTCCCTCACACTTCCAGTGAGGAGCACTTACTTGTCCAGAGCTGACCTCCAAGGCACAGGCCTCTGGGGGGCTGAGCAGAGTGGTTCCAACTCAGGAAGTCCTGTGAGAGGCTGTGTCTGGCTCAGTGCCAATGCGCTAGGGCTAAGATCAGGGCCGTGACCTGTGACCTGGGAGGGGATATGCAGGAGTGTCTCAGGGAGGGTGACTCTGCCCAGGGGCTAGGGTCCCAGGAATACAGGGCAGCTCAACTGAAAAACCATGAGGGGAATAAGTGGATATTCAAGTTAGAAATGGAGACCCTTACTTTCATTAGCTTGTCCTTCAGTTTCTCAGGGGTCCCTGTTTATCCCTGGAGGGTCAGCCTGGGTAGCCCTGTCTTATGGCCGTGAGCAGGGACTACTCCCCTATAGCTTCTCTAAGGGGTACTTCAGCCTAGCGGGGACACTGACAGGTTTCATGGTGGGCCAGTTGGTCCAAAGGCAGGCCAGATCTTGTGGTTGCTGGGTTCCTTCTGAGCGGGCCAAGCTAACTGGCTCAGCAAGGGTGGCCACAAGGAGAGCTCTTCAAACGGGGTTAGCCCCATCTTCACAGGAGGGAACTATGACTCAGGTGAAAATTCTGGCCCCAGGCGCTCCGCTCTGGGGTATAGCTGCTGGTCCCTGCTCTTGACCACAATGGTGTCAGCAGCTGCCTGGGAGTCAGCCAAGTGATTTTTGGAATGCTAGTGCCACACTCACCCCAGAGGCTGTCACTTCACTGGCCTGGGGCAGGGCCCAGACAGATATTTTTAAAGATTGCTCTGTACAGTCAGTTGGAGAGTTGTGCTCTTGACACAGGCATTCTCATGGCTGATTTTTGCCTCTAATGTGACAAGGAATAGTGGCCTCAGGGACACCTCCAGGGAAGTTGATGCCAGCCACCAATGACTCTGCTGAGGGAGAGGCTGGGGCTGGCAGAGCCCAGTGGGCCAGGAGCCTGCGGATGCGGGTACCCAGGGCCATCCCCACCGCTCCTGGGCCACCTTGCCTGCCCTGCTTTGTCTAGGGCTCCGGTGAACCTTGCCGATGCCCTGTCACCCCACCATGTGCCATGCACTGCACTCCCTCTGTACAACAGGGAAAATAGGTTCCCCACAGAACCACATGGCTCCCCCAGGGACTGCTTTCTGACAGAGAACGTCCCCATGTGGACCAATGTCCAGGATACATGGAGTGAGAAGAGCAAGTCGCTATGCACAGCTGGCCCTGTGTATATGTCGCAGGAGCATAAAGCATCCCGAAGGAACCTCGGGGCCACTCAGTGGCCTTCGAGCTGCACTGAATAGATTCTTGCCTGGGATACATGTCACGTTTTCAAAAAACATGAAGTCAAGAAAGTAGCAATAACCAGAATCCGGGTCACCGTTACCATTGTGACCACAAGCCACACTGGCGGGGCTGGGAGCTATGGGGTATGCGTTGGGGGAATCTTTGTTGTGGGAGGGTGGCCCTGGTGAAGTCACATTGTTTCCTTCTGCCCTCACCCTCCTTCCTCTCTGAGCACAGCCCTGAACCCAGAGGAGGCTGAGTCAGCCCTGGAAGCGACCCACTATTTCACTGAGGACAGCTCCTCAGAAGGTGAGCACTGCTAGGACGCCTGCAGCCCTGGGCAGGCTGGGGAGTCAACCTCATTGGGGCGCTGGCTGGAGAGGGCAAGGGCGCCACCCCTCCCTCCGAGTAGGTCCCTGGGGTGTTCTCACTTGTTTCTCTTGTCTCTGCCTTCCTGGACCCTGGCCTTTGCCCCCACCGCCCTCGCTTCTCCTCCGCTGTCCCTTCCAGCATCTCCTCTGGCCTCAGATCTGGATCTTTTCCTGCCCTGGGAGGCTCAAGGTCAGTCCCTGGGGAGCAGGGGCACCTCTCTGCACTGGGCTCCCTCTAGGCCTTGGGCTCTGTCTTCCTAACAGTCCCCTGCACAGCCAATCCCCTGGAAGCTCTTGGTCCCAGGGGCACCTCCTGTGTGGCTGAGTCCTAAGAGGGAGCCATGCCGGTTTGGCCTGGGAGAGGTGAGGGGCAGCCTCTATACTTATCATGGGGATGTCAATAAGGACACATAGCACGGCAGGTATTGCACAGGCACTAGGGCATCAGCTACACGCCACATTCATAAGGAAAAAAAAAACACAAATGCTACCATTGCAGCAGTGTGAAACAAACATGGACAAGTGGAGGTAGAGGAGAGTGCTGGTTGCTTTCTTTGGAAAATGTATTTCATGTTCCACACAACTTTTTCATTGGGGAAAATATGTTTGTTGAGTACCTATTAGAAGTCATCTCTGTGCTACATTTAAAGGCCTTTGGGAGCCTCAGTCCAGGGAGATGGGGCATTCTGGTCCTGGGACTTGGCAGTTGAGCTGGTGGTGTGTAATTGTGTAATGTACTCACCAAACTGACCGAAACACCACCCTGTAACTTCTCGTGGGTCACAGTACACACCAATGATAATATACTCAAAAGAAAAATTTAAAACAGTATGTATCAAGATACCCAAGGCAGTCTTGTTGCCTTGGGTATCAGAGGCTTAATTGAACTTGACTGTGAAGCTTCAGGACCTTGATTTCAAGTATACAAACTAAAGAAGCAGATGTACCTGCCGTACTCAGAGCTTGGGCAAATCATGGGTGCTTTAGGCTTGTCTCAGGCGCTTCTGGAAGAGGCCACGGGCTGGGGGCACAGAGTCCTATCCTCAGACACCACATAGCCCCCAGGCAGCAGGTCTCTATTCCAGGGGAGAAGCCTGAGCCCAGAGAGGTGAGCTCTTCCTCACCACCACACAGCAGTGAGAGCCTCTCAGAGCCAGGTTGCTACGTTGGCCACAAGGCCCCCCACTGGCCTCACTGCCTCAGGGAGCAGATCTGAGAGAGCTGGGCGGCCTGCTTCCCACCAACTTCATGGCCAATGTAGGAAACACAGTGTGTGCCAACTCCAATAAATATATCCCCCTAAGAAATACAGAGCTGAGCTATATTTAAAAATGCCGCCTCTGCTAGTGTGGCAGTCAAAAGTTAAGTTGGTAATTAGGAAGCCCTCAGTTTGACCTTTTCAGCAAAGACAACAAAGAAGTTCTCAGACTGTTTCTCCATAATGTGCATCGTTATGCACATAAACACTGTGGTGAGACTTGTATTCCTTTGACAGACAGGGCATGAGCCTCTGGTAGTCATGGGGTTCCATGGTACCAGTAGGACGTGCTGCCCGGGCCAGGTCTGCTTCTGTGGGAGAGCACAGACTAGACCCCTCGCAGACCTCAGTGGTTCGAGCCCTAATAGAAGAATGTTCTCTGTGTTCTTTTCCTGGTCGTCCAGAAACACTACAGCAGGAAGAGCAAGAGAGAACTGGAAATGAAGACATCCAAGAAAAAAGAGGAGGTATATATATACATACACACATACACACACAGGCCCATCTCTGCTAGTGCTGGTAGAGACCCTGGAGTCGCAAGGTCTGAGCACCCTGTCACTTTGGGAAAGCCCCTACTGGGCAGATGGCAAACGTGGCCTGACTCAGAGGCTGTCCCTGTGGAAAGGGCGATGCTGTGCATTGAACGCTGGGCTGTCAGCTGCCAGGGGAGGTACCCCTGTCTAAATCTTCCCATAGCCACGAACAGCCCTGGCTATCACCACCTCCCTCTGGGTGCCTGGCCAGCTTCTCCCACTCATGCTGTCCTCTTTCCAGCCTCCATGTAGTGGTTCCATCACCATCTTGGGGAAGATAGGTTGGCCCATCTTTATCAGCTTAGGTCAAACCTACTTTAGCATAACCCAGGGGGACCTGTGAATGTTCTGAGGTGTTCTTTCCCTCACCACCTTCCCAAATGCCAGGATATTTTCTAAAAGGGCCCAGGTAACTCCACGCCAGACAGCTCCTTGACCCCCTCATCCCTGCTACCAGCCCCCTGCCCTCTTTCTCTCATTTGACAGATGGAGATTAATCTTTTTTCTCCCAACTCACAGAGGAGAGGGGGACCAGCCCCCCCGACTACCGCCACTATCTTCAGATATGGGCCAAGGAGAAAGAGGTACAGAAGGAGACCATCAAGGACCTCCCCAAGATGGACCAGGTAGGCACCACCAGAGGCTCAGCAGCTGTGGCTGAAAGTGCTGACTGAACTGGGCCTCCCACCACAAAGCCCCCAGAGGGTGGGGATTCTCCCGCCTGCCTCTAGCCCACTAGTCAGGTGGCAGTCAGGGACAGCTCCTGAGAGACAGGAGACCAGTTGCTTCAAGGCCTTATTCAGGGTGATGTCTCATGGTGACAACCTGCTTATTACTCTTGATCAAGATCCATGAATCAGAAAAGCACTAGAGAGGGTTGGCCTCTGATAAGCAGAGACTGACATGCCACCTTTTATAAGCAGACGGCAGCGTAATGCTCCTGCTTCCACCAGGCCCACTGTTCATTTGCTGGGCCTGGGTCCAGAGACTGGTGTCTTGGCAAGGGTCTCAAGGCCAGGACTGCAGGCATCTAACCATAGGCAGTTCTTGAGCTGCAGCTTGATCACATCCTTGCTCTGCCTAAGGGGACACCCTGCCTGCTGGGCGCTTTCACATTAGGCTGGCGTGGGGCACCCCATAGACTGGGGTTTCACCCCATTCCCAGACCAGGGGGCCTAAACATGTGATTTCAGTGTCTGATGTCAGACCTCCTGTTCCTTCAGCTGCCCCAGGCTGCACTTGCCTTGTCACCACCCTCTAAAGAGCTTTGTCAAGGACAAAGTTAAAGTCACTTCAAGTAAAAATATAAAGAGCTCAAAGTGGTTCCAAGGCACAGTGAAGAAAGCCTGTAGTCACTGGCTTTGGAGAGTCATAACAGAGATAGGCTGGCTCTGCTAACAGAATGGACATGAGACAGGCAGAGATTCCAGATCATTCTCAGTGCTGGAAGAAAGGCTTTTGGGAAAGAAAGCCCTTTTAAGGCTGTGCTACATCGCTCACATCATTGTCCTTGTCTGGGCATCAGTGTCCCCGGGGGTCTGTGAAGTGGGCAGGATGAACAAGGCACAGTGACCTGAGTGCAGCCCTATCAACCTGACCCTAGCCTCTCCGGACCCTTTTTATGTTTTTCCCTTAAAAGGAACAGTTCATTGAGCTGTGCAAGACGCTGTACAATGTGTTCAGTGAGGACCCCCTGGAGCAGGAGCTGTACCACGCCATCGCTGCCGTGGCCAGCCTGCTGCTGCGCATCGGAGAGCTGGGGAAGAGATTCTCGGCACAGCCCAGCAGGAAGCCCAGGGACAGTGCCCCGAGGGAGGACGAGCAGCCAGCCCCCAGTTCCCCTCAGGACCTGCCCCGGGAGCTCCAGCCACCAGCCGCAGGCGACCCCCAGGCCAAAGCTGGCGGAGACACCCAACTTGGGAAAGCACCTCAGGAGAGCCAAGTGGTGGGCGAAGGGGGCGGTGGTGAGGGCCAAGGCTCCCCATCCCAGCGTCTGTCTGATGATGAAACCAAAGACGACATGTCCATGTCCTCCTACTCAGTGGTCAGCACGGGCTCCCTGCAGTGTGAGGACCTGGCCGATGACACGGTACTCGTGGGTGGGGAGGCACACAGCCCCGCGGCCACCACCCGCAGGGGGGGCGCCGTGGACACCGAGTGGAGCATCTCCTTCGAGCAGATCCTGGCCTCCATCCTGACAGAGTCCGTGCTGGTGAACTTCTTTGAGAAGAAGGTGGACATTGGACTCAAGATTAAAGATCAAAAGAAGATGGAGAGACAGTTCAGCTCGTCCAGTGACCAGGAGCAGTCTGGGGCTTCCGGCTGAAGGCTCCGCTCTGGGGCTGACCTCTTCTACCCCCTCCCTCTTGTCAGTTTTCTCCTTAAGGAGAAACGCCCCTCCCGTTTCCCTAGAAGCAGTGGAAAGAAGGCTGAACAGCCCGAGTGGGGCCTAGGCAGAGGCCCTCCCATCTGCCCTGCTGGCCCTCTGCCCCTGTGTCTGAGCTGAGGCCACACGCTCCACCCACAGGTGCTCCTGCAGCTGCCTGCTCAGGCTTTCCTGCCACTGAGCACCAAGTAGCGGGGCCGCTTGCCTTTTGGGCACCAGTGGTGGCTCTCCAGGGGCCCCTGAGCCAGAGCTCTTGTCTGAGGGCCACTGGTTGCCACACAGGTGTGTTCTAAATGCTCTTTCAGCTTATCATCCTCACCATTGACCTTAAAAGCACATCCCTCAGGTCCTGATATACATCCTTGTATTCATTTCAGTCGGCTAAAAACCACACTGTGCTCAATGCCTTAATAAATCCCTGAAAGAACTAAGGACACACTGTGTCCAGAGCCTCAGTGTGGCCTGCGATCCCTGCCTGGGGCTCCAGACTTCTCCCTCAGGCTACCTTCCAGAGGTTCCAGACACTTAGGCCCCCAAGGAAGATCAGGACACAGAAGGTGCTGATGCAAGCTAAGCAGGCCCTGTGCTGACCTGTGGCAGGGAGCCCTGAGCTCCACCGGCATAGGCAGCTTGGGTCCAGTACAGAGGGTGTGCTGTTGGGTTCAGGAAGCAGCCTATGGGGCCACAGGCAGCGGGCTGAGCCCATGAGGACCCTCTTGCTTTGCATCAGGAACTGATCATCAGTGTCCAGTGATTGCCAAACACACACACACAGGCACACTTGCTTCTTTACAAAGATAGGTCTCTGTGGCTGTTGCTTTTTTTCAATTCAATAGCTTTATTGAGGCATAACTTAGCATGAAATTTAACTTAAACTCAATGATTTTTAGTAAATTTATAGAATTGCGCAACCATCACCAGAATGTGATTTTATAGTATTTTCATCACCCCAGAAAGACCTCTCCTTCCCACATGCAGCAAATCCCTTTTCCCACCCCCAACTCTAATCTAGTTGCTGCTCTATAGAGTTTATGGCTGGTTTTAAAAATGACAATATGATTTTACCTTGTTCACAACAACTTCTGGGTCACAGTCTCAATAAATGCAGCAAAACAACATCAAGGAAACTGAACAACTGTTTTCTTAAAAAAATCATTAATCAATGTAATGTAATTTCTAGTATTTATATAAACTGACCGCATGCTTTGTCATAAAGTAATTTCAAAGGATTCATACTAGAAAGACTGTGTTCTTGGCCATAATTAAAGATATACATGGGAAGCCCAAACAACAGTTTAAAGTCTTAAATGATTATAATCAATTAGAAAGGTTTCAATAACTTGAAGTTAGGATGTTTTATATACCATGTAGAAGTATAAATCCGAGATTATTCCAAAGACATTAAACAAAAGAATATAAAAGGAATCTAGACTTTCATATCATGGGGGAGGGGAAATTTCCCCCCTTTTCCCTTTGTTCTTCTGGCTGGTCTAATAAAGAGATTAACAGGCGAAAAATAAATTTAATTAGAGAATACGGGGGCCCCAAGACAAATTGGGCAGTTGAGATTTATATGCCACCTCGAGCTAAGGAGTGGTTAATGGTTTGGGACTTCAAAGGACAGAAGGCAATTCACATGGAGGAGGAAAAGTAAACATTTGGTAAATAAATGTTGGCTGGGACATCTTTAACAATGAAATACAGGGAGGACTTTGAGTGTCCCCCAATCTACCTAGAGCAGGTAGGTCCTCCATCTAAAATCTTTAGGCAGTTCCAAGGAAGGGCAAAGGTTTTTCATGAGTCTTCGTTTCTTAACCAGCTTAAAATAACATCCCGAAGAGGGATATTTTGGGGTGGCAAACTAACTTTGCTCCTCTTTAATATAATAAAAGAATGTATAAAAATGTACAATAGTGCTTTTCACCTATTTACCATTCAGGGATGATACTCAATGCTTAACAACCTAAATAGTGTAAAAAACTTTCTCAACCAATAGCTTTTCTAAAAGAAAGGATTTATTGAGCCAAACGCTAGCCAGCAAAGGACCAGATTCTGGACATGTCTAAATCACCAGCAGCACAGCCAGATGGAGAGAGCAACATGTTTAGCCAGTGGTAATTTAATTTCGGACATCTCAGAATTTTTCACTTGTCAACAGTAACTTTAAATGATATATGGATAATACAAATGAAATTTTAAATATATTTTTTATTCCATAAGTAAACATAATTGTACATTTTAAACCCGCTTACTGGGTGATATGTTATGCCAAATCATCACGTCATTCTTACAATTCTCAAGAAAAAATATTTATATGAATTTTAAAAGGATTGCATGTTTATTGCAAAAAGAAGGAAAAAATACAGAAAAGTAGAAAAAATATTTCCTAGTGCTTAAGACTACTACTCAGTATTTTATTTTTTTCTTTATCTTTCACAAAACTGAACACTTACCGTATCTGAAACTTTTATTCTCTTTTCATTAAGCATAAAACATTCTTTGCAAATGTCTTCTGCTCTTAGCCACAAAAACTCGAAACTACATGGAAATAAAGACCACCTAAATGAGAACGGGGACTATTTATCCAGACATATTATTTAAAAAAAAAAAAAAAGTCAACCACCATCATTTGCATTTGGCAGAGACTCAAAGGCAAGCAGAGGAAAGAGAAAGCTTTAGAGTGGAAACAAGGCTTCAGGTATGCTTGGTGTGGGGCAGCTGAGGCTGGCTAACCAGAAGCAGATGCCTCATGTGATTGGTTTGGCGAGCAAAATGAGCTTTCTCCAGTTTGTCCTGAGATAGGTGCAAAAAAAAAAAAAAAACTGGAAGTCATTGACCAAGTCCTGACTGCTGTTGAAATTGTGGTTTGGCTTCCGGACTGGTTACTACAGAGGGTGGCATATATGGTCTGGTCACTGTCCGTTTGTACATTGTCTCTCAAACATAATTTTTTAAAACTAATTTGCTTTTTTCTAATATATACTATTGTGCAAAATTTGGAAAATATAAAAAATGTATAAAATCATCTATAACCCTAACCCCCCCACACACCTGGACATAAATAGTGCCTGGTTTTACATAATTGGAATTCTGTACATTTGTAACTCCCTTGCTTTGCAACAATATAACCAATAACATTTTCACTTCAAATTCACACTTTGTTAAAGACCTGCGTAATGATCCATGCTGAGTTATCGTAAGCAACCATTCTTTAAAACGTTTATTTCCATTTTTTCCTGTTACACTTCAGTGAACACTAGCGTGAAACTAATACATCTGGGCGATACAGAATATTTTCTCAGAATAGAGGTAATGCCAGATTGCTTTCCATCATGGTTTTCCCTTTTGCCGCTCTGCCAGCCGCATCTAAGAAGGGTTCCTCTCACCACATCCTTGTCAGGACTGGGCGTTTTAACCGTCTTTTGACAAGATGGTTTGTATTGTCAGGCACGTGTGTGACTCACAAGGTGTCTTGGAGAAGCAGAGGGAACAGTGCAGGCAGAGGCCGGACCCGCAGCAGTGGCTGGAGGCCCTGCCCTTGCGACTTCAAGCCACCCCCAAAGAGCCCACGAGGAAGTGCTGGCTCAGGGGTAGAAGGTAAGTGACCTGGGCTCAGACAGAGAGTCCGGGAGCCCGCAAACAAAAACCCCAAACAACGCCGGAACAGGGAGCAAGCGTAGGCGGATCCCTGAGGTCTCAAGAAGCCCAGCCAACCGCCGAGACGTACGGAAGGCTAGAGGGGACCAAGCACATGCAGGGCGCGGAGCCGAGGTGGGCCGGAGCGCAGGGCGCACGCGCATTGAGCCGTGCTGGGAACTAGCGGGGCCAAGGGCCAGTAGGGGGCGGAGCCGGGGCAGGCAGGAGCGCAAAGCGCATGCGCACACGGCGCGATGCCGCGCTGCGGGGTGGGAGGGGCCCCAGCGCGTGCAGAGGGCGGAGGCGGGGCGGACCAGAGAGCGGAGTGCATGCAGACGCGCACGCGCTAGTAAATCAGGGACCCAGGAGGCAATGGCGCCGCCTCCGGAGATTCGGGTCCTGCGGTGCTGCAGCTGCCTCCTCTTCCAGGCGCACCAGGTGGGGTTGGCGCCGGCTTCCCCCTCCTCCTGGCTCCGAAACCAGGGCTCCTCCCCGCGCCTTGCCTTGCCCAGGCTCTGCCCCCAAAACTACGGTGCCGTCTCGTGCGGTTGCGGGATGTACTTGGGGCCCGGACAAATGATGATGACGGTCCTGAGGACTGCGTTTCATTGGCGTCGACTTCTCCATAACGCCGCTCTGGGCTTTCGATTTTTGCTTGGTTGTTGTAAGATTCATAGGAACCATGGAGGCGGCCTCGTGAGTTCTTCCAAGTTGAAGAAAGCCTCCTTTATGAAGAGCCTACCCCCAAAAGTGCCTCTTATTTAAATACAGGGGAGATGAGTTTTTAAACTAAGACACGCCTGGGCGCCCCCTGCTGTCACTCCTTGGCTCTGCCCCTGTCGTTATCCGCGTCGGGAGGGTTTGGACGCCTGCTCTCCAAGGCGTAAAACAACCTGCGCCTCCATTATTTTAAGTAGGATAATTGGTATTTTTAAAAACGTATTGCTTTCCTTTCAAAACAAGAAAGGATGTCATGTAACTTTTCTTAACTGGATTGTATTCTACTGTTTGATATCACCTAACTCTGCTATCAGTGTATCAGCTTCTGTCCCCTCCTAGTTATCTGCTAATCCGCTGTGCTCTGAAAAGGGTAGCATCAGACTTCTTTAAAAGTCATTGAGATGCTGAGTATGCACCTGTAAGCTTGCAGAGAACTTGTGTTATTGTAGGGCCTCAGAAACTTTTTACTTATTCCTTTTTTCAGACTGTGTTCTAGGAGTTGAGAATAAATGGAAATTACTTCCATTTTTAAATTGTTACACACATGATGTAGCGCTTACTCTCATGGTTATTTTCAACTCTGAAAAGTGATTTGAAACCAAAGGAGGGAAAGAGAGTTAACTATAATTGCAAGTCTGCAGTGTTCCAGGCAATTTCACACATTTAATTTTAACAACCTCTGAATTAGGTATCATTCTCATTTTACGGAGGTGAGAAAACTGAAACCCAGAAAAATCAAGTGGCCTCTCCATCAAAGAAATAGCAGAGGCCTGTCAAAGAGCCTGTTAAATCATAGTACCTTTCTCCACCCCCCAGAGCTAGCCACTCACCAGTTACTGTGTGTCCTTATAGACTTATTTTTTTTATGCATTTCTTACTTACATATGTGTCCGTAGAAAATACACAGTGCTGTATGATATTTGAACATACATGCTGAGAGGACCCAAACGGAATTGCTAAATCGTGGGATATATATACCCACTTACATTTATAGTAGTTGAGATTCATCCTCCTTAGAATTTGGAGGGTTACCTCCCCAAAGTCCTTATGATTTTTATATTAAGATCACATTAACTTTAATGAACCAATCTAGAAATACTTATGTTAAACATGCTGTCTCATTCCATTTTTTAAAGCAACTTCGGTGCCCATCAATAACATTTTCTTTGTTGCTATAATAAATGGACTATTTTTATAAATAGATGTTTGCTTATATAAAGGCTGTTTTAATTTTTGAAGATATATTAGTTTTTAGCAGCCAAAATATTAGATTATCTTAGTGATTTTGGTAGTTTTTCATTTGATTCTCCTGGGTTTTCAGGTTTTTAAAAAATCATTATATCTTCTATAATGATAGTTTTCTTTTTTCTCCTTTCCAGTTTTTATACCTTTTATTACCTTCTCTTTTACAATTTAATTGGTTAAAATCGGTAAATAATAGTGAGGATCCTTGGCTTCTTCTTGACTTTTGTGCGAATGCTGGTAGTGATTCTCCAGCTTTAGAACTGGGTGTAAGGTGTCATGTTACAAGAGAACCCATATAGTCAGGTTTATCAAGAATCAAAATTAAATGTTATGAAATTGTTTTTAAGAGCCACACCTGGTAGAGATCTAACTTGATTTTTTTTTCATGTGGGTAGCTGGTTTTCCCAGCACCACTCATTAAGTCATTTGTTCTTTCTTCACTTATTTTCATATGTTTATGTTGGTTTGTTTCTGGACTCTGGACTTTTTTCCATTGATCTTTTCAAATTATTTTTTTTCTAATCCAGTTCCACATGTTTTAATAATTATCTAAGCTGTATTTCTGAAATTTTATTGTAGGTGAAGAAGAGTCGCAAATGGACATGCAAAGCTTGTGGAGAGAAGCAGTCATTTTTACGGGTGAGTCCCAAGAAACAGGGTATCTGATACTCATCCCAGCCCCACAGAAGCATGTTTCTCATGGAATCCTGGCATTTCACTCCATGGGTCAAGTTCACTAGGTATGGAGCTCCTGCTTCCCAGGCGACTGTTCCTTCAGGAAGTGAAATGGACAGAGCAGGGCCTGGAATGTACCTTTACTTGTTTACTCATTTGGCAGGTATTTATTGAGCACCTCCTAGTGCCAGCTGCAGGAAAGAATTTGGAAGGTTAGACAGTCGTCATTCTTGCCCTCACAGTGGGAGGGGAAGAGAAACTAGTTCACACACACATACTTGCACACGTAATTTAAAACTACACTGGGCACAATGGAAGGAAAGTGCAGGGCCCTGCAAGAAGATGACAGAGCTCTCAGTCACCTGCTCCAATCCCTGATGCCACCACCGCAGCCTCCTCACATCACTGTTCTCCTTCAGCCTCAGGGCCTTTCCTTCTGACCTTGAAGCAGTCTGGCCTGCTCCCTGCCCAGGGCCTTTGTGCTGGTTGCAGCTCTTCTCACTGTCCTGATCAGAAGTTGTGTCTGAGTGCATTCATGTGACTCTTGTCCATCTCAGACTGTAGGTCCCATGAGAACAGAGGCGTTGCCTATTTTACTGACTAGCACCCTCACCACCTAGCAAAGTACCTGGCACGTGCTAAGTGCCCATTAAATACTTGCCGAGTGAACAAAGGCCAGGCCTGAACAAAGGCCAGGTCCCACATGGCCGTTCTGTTTTCCAGTTGGTGTTTTTGTTGTCAGGAACAACTCTGCAGTGAAGCTTCTTACAGGTACCTCTTTCTTACCTTGGCCAATTTCCTTAGGCCAAATTTCCAGAAGTTAAATAACTGTTTCAGAGGTTATCTTTCAACCAAGGTTTTTTTAGTTGCAAATAATAGAAACAAACAAACAACACTCAGAATGCCTTCAGCAAAATAAAAACATACTGGCAAGCTAATGGGATATCTTGTGGGGGGTCCAAGGAAAGCACTTCACCCCTGACCCCATGAAGAACCAGTTCCAAGAATGGAAAAGCTGCAGACCTTGCAGGTACCACCTTTTCCTCCCCTTCCCCCATCTCCTTTCCCCGTTTCTCCGCATATCTTCCCCCTCTTCTCCCCTCCCTCTCTCTTCTGAGACAGTTTACAGTACACACTCCACTCACAGACCACAGAATTTCATTTCAAGCCAGCTGGACGAGCTGAGTCCCGATTATCAACCCTGGGAGAAGTGACCTGATTGGCCCTGCTAACTCAGATGTCAATGTCTGGGCCAGTCAGCTGGAGGAGGGTGGGGGTGGGGACAATCAGGCCATCAGTCAGCAAGGACAGCTGCTGAGGCCCACCTCCAGACTGGGACTTGGAAGCCAGGGCTGGCAAACACTCCGCAGAGTGGCTGCTGCTTGTTTTAGGTATCTAGAGAGTATTTCTAAGTACTCCCTGGGGAAGCTTTGCTGTCCTCCCACTACCTCCATGCTGTTCAGTGGTATATAACTCACGGTAGACTAGGTCTCAGTAACAAATAGACACCAAAATTGTGCTGGTTTAACACAGTGAGAGTTGTTTCTCTTGCTCTTACAACAGTCCTAGGAGGGGTTGAGGCCAGCAGGGCAACTGTTCTTGGCCTGGTCATTTGGGGACCCAGGCTTCTGTTGTCTTGAGGTTCTGTTATTCCCTGAGGCTTGCCTCCTGCTGCTTCCAGCCATTCACTTAAAGGGACAAGAGCATGGAGGAGCTACCAGAAGGCTTTTAGGGGCCACACCTGGGAGTGGCTCACATTCCATTGGAAAGACTCTAGTGTCATGGCCACACCTGATGGCAAGGGGAACTGGAACTGTCCTCTAGTTTCTGCCCAGATAAGAAGAGAATGCATTTTAGTATTCAGGCAGTGGCCTCAGCTCTGCAGGAGAGTCTACACCCTACTGGTTTGGCCAGATATGGGTTATCATGAGAGAGGAACTGCAGGTCGTCCTATCTTTCCCTATCCTTCTGTGTCACTATTTTCCACATAAGTGATTGGTACCCCTGAGAAATGACAGGAGTAAGAAAAGGTACGATAGAGTTCCTTGGTGGTTCGTGTTTTTAGAAGGCCCTTTCCTTCTTTCTGCATCTGAAGCAAGTCCTGGTTCCCATGGAAACCTGGTGTCTCGGGCCATGGGTGCCCCCACACACTCAAGCATAGACAGTATACACGTCTGCACTCTGTTTCACCAAACCCGATACAATGTGAGTTCACTCGAATTCCGTGCTCCTGGGACATCGAGCATGCTGTATGCAATGAGGTGGCAAGGGACAGTAGACACATACCCTGTATAAAATTGTCTGCTCTGTCCCCACTCTCCCCATTCCCTGTTGTTTCCTTCCTTTCCTTGGTAGCGCTTGTCACCATCTGATGGCTGTGTAGTTCACTTATATGTTTATTGTCTGTCTCCTCTCACTAGAATGTGAGCTCCACGATGACAGTTATTTTTGTCCACTCCTATATTGTATTGTCCTTACCTAGTCCAGGGCTTGGCACATAGTAGGTGCTTAATATTTACTGAACAAACAAATGACTGCTAAGTGGAAAAAAGTATCTCATTTAATTGATATTCCTTGGATTATCAGTGAAGGGTATGTATCATTTCCTACATTTATTGCCAGTTTGTATTACTTCTGAATTTCTTATGTTCATTGACCATTTTGTGTGGGATTTGGGTTTGAGTTCAGCTTTAATAGGTAGAGTTTAGGGAGCTAGTGGGCAGCAAGGTAGACTGAAACTATTAGCTCCTGAGGCTGTTAGTTCATGAGTCACTCTAGAAACAGCAGTTAATCATTAGGATTTCTCCGCCATGTGCTTCAGGCATTATGGGCCTTGCAAAGTGCAGCCTTCCTTCTCTGGGGCACATCTCTAATGGGTCTGTTTCTCAGCATTCTGTCAACACTTTTTAAACTTAATATTTTTATTTGTTTCTCAGACTTACGGTGAGGGCTCTGGTGCTGACTGTAGACGCCATGTCCAGAAATTAAATCTGCTGCAGGGACAGGTTTCAGAGATGTCACTCAGGTACAGTGGTTTGAGAGGGGCATGGTTCTCTTGCCTTATTTTCCTCTGGAGTGGGTGGTGGAGATGTACAGTGATGAAATCCCTTAGATTTCCAGGTCTTCCAAAGTAGCAGTTAGATAACCCTGAACAATCTTACCACTGGAAATAATTTAAAATGCTGGCTACGATATTTTAAATGCACTGATGAGATGATGAGGAAGTAAATAACTATCACAGGTCAAAGATGAGGCAAAAGCCAAAATCCAGAGAATAAGCACCTGGGCCTCCGGGGGTGGCGATTAAAACCTAGTACCTGGAGCTTCCATAGAGAAGGCTGGGAGAGCACAGGAGACAGAGACAAAGCCTAGGGCTCACTCAGTGCGGGAGGGTCAGTAGGAGACTGCAACACAAAGCTTAATCCCCAAAGGACTACATTGTCAGTGTACAAGTGAACTATAAATGCACCCTCTCTGTGGCAAGAAGCCAGCCTGTGCTGACCTCGGCACTCACTGAAGAGAGGAAACATCGCTCCAGGATTTTATAAGCACAAGGAAGCTGCCACATGTCTTTTCAGTCTTTTACATGCACTGTATGAAAGCCTCAAAGGAAGGAAGGGAGGGAGGGAAAGGCAGGATGGAGGGAAGGAGAGAGGGAAGGAAGGATAGAAAGGAAGGGAGGTAAAAGGAAGGAAAGGAGGGAGGGACGGAGGAAGGAAAGGAAGGGAAGGGAGGGAGGGAGGGAGGAAGGGAAGGAAGGGGGGAAGGAAGGAAGGAAGGAAGGAAGGAAGGAAGGAAGGAAGGAAGGAAGGAAGGAAGGGAGGAAGAGCCTCAAACTGAGAATTTATTTTCAAACTATCCCAGGAAGAGGTAAATGCAGCTCCTCTCTGGAGCATCTTCAACTGAGCCTGAAACAGTTCTCACAGATAAAGTTCCAAGGAGCATATACTCCTTGGTAACAATCATTTAACACTCAAACCTGTCACCACGAACAAAGAACAGCAGAACAGACAAAAGCATATCCACAAAGACTTCAGAGTATATAATATTGTACGTTTACTGTATTTCATGAAATAAAAGAGAGTTAGTAATAGGAGCAAGAGCCTTTAAAAAATAACCGAGCAGTTTTGAAAAAAGTTCGTAGAAATGAAAAGTGTAGTCATTGAAATTAAAATTGTAATAGGTTAAACAGATTAAGTGCAACTAGAAGCAGAATTTGTGAAATGGAAGATAAACCTGAAGAAATTATTCACAATGCAACACAGAAAAATAAAAAGTGGAAAATACAAGTTGAGAAACATGGAGAATACAGAGAAGAGTTCCAGCAAGAGAGAATAAAGTGAATGGGGCAAAGGCAATATTTACAGAGAAAAGAACAGAATATTTTCCAGAATCAGAGGCTTACATTCTTAGATTAAGGAAACAGTAAATCTGAAACAGGACAAAGACATTGTGTACAAAGAAAAGCCAAATGAACCTCCACAAAAGAGACTAGAACTAAAAAGTTAATATAGCAAGATCACAAGGATACAAGGTCAACATACAAAATTAAATTTTATTTTTTTATAAATACAGTGAACTATTAGACAGTGGTTTTAAAATCAAATATCATTTATAATTAGTGTCCAAAAATGAAATACTTAGGAATAAATATAACCAAAAATTGTGCAAGATCTGTTCAGTAAAACTATAAAACATTATTAAGAAAAATTGAAGAAGATCTAAATTAATGGAGATATAACATATTCATGGATTGAAAACTATATCACTAAGACGATAGTTTATTTTAAATTGATCTTAGAGAAACAACCTAATCCCAATCAAAATTCCAGCATTTTTTTTTTGGCAGAAATTGACAAATATTCTAAAATTTGTATAGAAATGCAGAGGACCTAGGATGCTGAAATAACTTTAATAAGAACAAAGTTGGAGGACTTCTACACCCTGATTTCAGACTTTACTATAATGCTGTGGTAATCAGGACAGTATAGTATTGGTGAAAGGCTAGACACACAGATACACCAGGTGAATAAATAAATAAATTGCGGTATATTCATACTATTTAGCAACAAAAACAACATGAGCAAAAGATTACATACTGTAGTGGTCGGCCATTTTCTAGGGAGGGGGAATTGCCTGCAAAGAGGCAGAAGGAAACTTTTTGGGAAGATGAAAATTTTCTCACTACAGTTTCTCATTATATCTCAATAAATTTTTTTGCTGTATCTTAATTGGTGTGATAGTTTCACAGGTATAATTTAGCAAAACTTAGTAACTGTATGTGTGAATGGGTGCATTTTAGTGTATGTTAATTAGACCTCAGTAAGGTAATTTTTAAAGTTAAAAACATCCACCTTTAGACACAACAACATAATGAAATTACAGAACATAGAAGAGCTGAAAATGAAGCCAGAGAAAAGCAAGATCACCTGTGAAGGAACAGCAGACACCCAGCTCCTCAGTGGCAACATCAGAAGCGAGAAGACAGACTGGGATCTTCAGGTCACTGAGATATGTCCTTTAGTTGAGGGAGCCAAGTTCTGGCTAATCGCTGGCAAGATACTGCTCAGCGGAACATTGGTGCATCGACCGTGTGCAGGGCAGGCGTTTCACATGTGTGCTCTCATGTCATCTTCATAACTGCCTATGAGGACCAGTGACTTCTTTTTACAGATGAACAAACCAAAGGAGAGGTGCCCACATTTGGTAGAGTTCTACCAAATGAGAACTCCACATTTGGGGTTCTCAGAGTTCACTCGAGAGAGTTCCAGTTTGATTTTGTGAAGTAACAACCATGCTTGCCACGGCTGGACGTGGCTTTGGCTCTCACCTTCAGCCCTCGCACAATAAATGTTTTCACTGCCATCAGCCCACTCGAGGCAGCGGAGGGAGGACAATCCCTCACTCTTCTCTATGGGGCGAGAGAACCCCACCATCTCTGGAGGTCTCCACTGTGACACATCAAGCTCAGGAAGATGCCTTCTCTCTTGTAGTGCTTGAGATAAAACACAGCTGGAAAGACTTACGTGACCCTCTGTCATGGGGACATCGCCACTGCTACTGGAACTCTGTGCTGCGGTTCAGCTGACGTGACTCCCTGTGTCCCAGGCCCTCCGCAGGACGTGCACACACACACATTGTCTCACTTATCTTCACAATCACCCATGCAGTATTATCTCCATTAGTGGATGACGAAACAGTTATAAACCCGAAGTCACACTGTCACAATGACAGACAGTCATTGGCAAGGCCAGGATGCGAACTGGGTCTGCCCCTTCTACCTGTGTCCCTTTTCTTGTTGAGGTTGACCAGCCTAAATTGAGGAAGAAATGGTCCCTTTGCCTAGGCCTTCTGAGCTGCTAGAAGATGACTGAGTCATATCAAGACGAAAGCTAAGACCCTGGGATCCCCCGCAAGTCTTTGGTATTCATTGTCATGTCCTTGCATTTTGCTCCTCCCACCTTCCTGTCCTTCATCTTCCTGGTCGTTTTACAAAGGACATATGTACAATCTTTCCCTAAGGTCCCTGGAAGAACCTATAAATGCCAATGAAGAGAAAAATGCAGGTCCTGGGCAGGCCGAGCACATGTGTCTGCAGGTAAGCCAGCAGCACCTGTGTCACTCTAGCTGCTTGGGCTGGCTCTGTGCCATGGAGGGCTTTCCCTTTACTCGTTCATTAGTCATTTGTTCAGTAAACACTTGTTGATGCTACAGACTGACAGATGCTCAGAGCTATAGGGAACACAAAAATGAATAAACCTGTCCCCTTCATAATGGTGGAGACCACCACGTGTACAAATAATTACAGTACTCTGTGGAGAGGGATTTTTCTTTCTCTTCTTGGAAAACAACTCTGAACTTAGCTTGAACTTCATCTCCTTGTGCTTCTCCCCTTGTCCCTCAGTGCTCGGGGCACACCTCTGGTAGAGAAAGGTGCTGCTGTAAATCTGGCATCCATGTTCTCTCTCTCCAGATTGAGCCCAAGAGTCAGGCTCACATCCAGTTCCTCTGTCTGCGTGCCTGGTAAAGTTGGTGCTCAAAGTGTGGGTGGGTGGTGTGTGTAGGAGCTTGAGTGATACAGTGGGTAATGCCATCAATATGTCCAGGATGCCGTGGGAACATGGAACACTGAGTCCTGCCAGAGATGGGGAGTGGGGACAGCTGTCAGGCGGACCAAGGCTCCCTGCCTACCCAAGGGCAAAGCCCTGCCTCTGCTCACAAAATTGCTCTGATATCCCCCTCTGGTCTTCATAGTAATATTATAAGTGGTGAAATGGTTGTAAACACACCACTGAACTCAGCAGCTGTTAGATGTTTGGGTCTCTACTCCCAATTCTATGCACTTACAGCCTTAATTGTACATGTAGTTGTACATCATTTGTGTTATAAGCAATTCTATTTGCATCCTGGAGCTTTGACTTACGTCGTTCTATGTTGCTATGTAGTTTTCGATGATTTTCATTTTTAAAAAGTATCTACAGGATATAATGCTTTTGCCATTATTTATTCCCTCATTAGCTATTTAGGTTGTTCCCAAACTTGCTACTGTAAATGCTTTTATAACACTTTAATGAGCATCTTTGTACCTTTGTCTTAGTTTGCAACCATTGGGCCAGGGAGCAGGGACATTTGCAACAGCTTGATAAGTTCTGCTCTGCAGCTCCCCAAGTGTGTGCCACTCCCACTCATGTCTCAGGCATCCGCCTCTCATTACCTTCCAGCCAAATGCCTTTCATGGTGGTGAGGTAGACGTGGGTCCTGCGACTCTCAAATCTCAGAATTGGGCTGGGGATTTTCAGTAGAAGCACCTGCTGTCCTCCTCTGAGAACAAATGTACTTCCAAATCTGGTAGGAGAAATCCCCGCCCTCCAAGAACCGCTGGCTGAAGTACCTAGAAAGGAGCTCTGAAAAGGTGGGGCCGGAGGAAGGCGTGTGTTTCAGCACGCAGCCCTCGTCTGCAACCAAGAAGCCATACTCTCCCAGTACCAGCCTGCCCAGAAAAAGGTGCCCAAGCTGACCCATGGGTGGGGGGCTGATGAGCGGTTTATAGTGCCCAGCGTCATGGGGAAGCCTGAGGAGCGTGAGCCAGTGGGCATATCACTGCCGGGCCCCCCTTTGCCTGGCCAGGCGCCAGGTGCCACAGGTACAGAGGTCAGGGCTGAGCAGGGTGCCAGCATGGGTGCCTGTACCATGTTCACTTGATTCTGAACACAAACTATGCTCACTTCAGGGAAGAATTTTTTATGGGCAGGGTGGACAAAGCCAGGTGTGGCCAGAGTATCTGACAGGCCTGGAAGCTTTTAACCTAGATCAGGAAAGACCCGACTTCTACAGGTGTCTTCTCCAGACCTAGGGCATGTTCCAAGACACTGCCTTATCTAGATCCAGGCTCTTAATGGGGCAGGTGCTGTTGGAAGGGAGATTGCAATTCAGAATAAGAACCTTCCAGCAACTGCAGGCCACGAGCAGAGAAACGGACTGCCGTGGGTGTCATCGGGCAGCCTGTTGTTGGCTGTGGAGCAGAAGCTCAGCAGCTAGCTACCTAGGAAGCTGTACAGGGTGACAAGGTTCTACCTGAGCTGGGCGTCAGATCAGGTGACTTGGTGATGGGACTGGATTCTTGACAGCACTTACCCTCTCTCTGCCAGGAGATGGAGCCAGAGCACGGCCCGGCCTCCATGCATCCCCAATGGTCAGGACTTGGAGAACTCTGAGGACCCCTTGGAGACCCAGAAGGTTGGCGATTGAGGACAGCATTTCACTTCTTGCCCCAGTGACCATTAAGTGTACCCAGGATTTTTTAATTGTTGCATTTTGTTGACAACTGAAGTATGAGACTTACTCCCCCAAACAACCCAGCTTCCCACTTGGGTGTCTTGTCTTCTCCGTCTTAAGTCAGCTCCTTTCTCTGGCCTGCACTGCTGCCCCACCCCACCCACCCTCCTTGCTGTTAACTCCAGGTCAGTTGCAATTTGGTGCCTCAGAGGCACCTGAGGTAGGCCAGCAGGGCCTCTCGGAGTCGGGACCTTCCAGCTCGCTGTGTGGAGTGCCTTTGGCCACCTGCTCCACACCGCCTGGCCCAGCCCTAGGGGACTGCTCCCATTGTGCCCTTGTTGACCCAGCATGTTCCTGTGTATTCAAAGCCTGCTTTCCTAGGGTCTTTGCTGGGCCTCGATGCTTTCAGCCCAGCAGGCCTACTGCACTCTCAGGCTGCAGCCCACGGGCTTTGCTGTACTGTCATGAGAGCCACAGCACCCAGGCAGAAGACTCTTCTGGGTGTCATCACTGCCAGTCTCCAACACAGGCCAGTGGCCTGGCCAGCTTTGGGCAGTAGTGCAGAGCACAGGCTCAAAGCCAAGAGGCAGAGGCCAAACCTTGGTGTTGCCACTAACTGGCTCTGCGACCCAGTTAAGGATTGGCCCTGTATCCCAAATTATAGAGCAAAGGTCATGGCACTTAATAACATGCCTGTCACTGAGTTACGCGTTTTGACTGTGTTGCCATGTGCGATGCTCACCATGCTCTCATACTGCTTTGAAGGTGAATTACGGCTAGTGAAGATTTAGTGAGGTCACAGCAAGTCAGTGACAGAGCTGACAGTGACAAAAATCCACAGAGCCTCTTCCCTAATCCCTGGGGGTGGTAATGCAGAGGGTCCTACCTGTCCTCATTTCCAAGTTACTTTGTAGGTGGTGAAACCCAATTTTCAGTGCATCTGGTTACTGAGGTGGGAGAGGCCAGGCCTCAGCGACATCTTCACATCCCACTGGGGCCTCTGTGCAGCCACTTCCGCGGCTTCAAAACCCTCAGCATGGACCTTCCCCTCTGTCCAGCAGTGAGCAGCAGGATGGGAGCTCCATCTCTTTGCGGACAGCCTTGTGGGCCCTTCCAGCTAACCCCTCCTCTCGGGCACACCTTTCCCTGATTCTTAGGTCCCCATGAGACAAGTGAATATCTGCCTATTTTGAAAAGCTTGCTTATAGAATTTGGCAGAGGATTTGGGATGAGGTAGAGGGCATTTCTCCCTCCACTGTGCTAAACCTCAAAGTATATGCATGTCGCTAGCCTGCAGCCTAAGGACTGGGTAGGAAGGAGAGCATGCAGCAGAAAGTGCCAGAACCCAGAAGGAGACGAGGAAGCGGCAGTGCAGGCGCAGGGACCCTTCTCTTCCTGTCCCCTGGTCCTGCTGGCCGCTGGCTCTCATCCTTCTGAACAGAGGACACAGCCATCTCCTGCTTTGTCTCCACTGCAGGATCACGCTGGCCTGGCAGAGTTGGTTGGAGAAGGAAGCTGTTACGATGACTGGGACACCAGGAAGTTCACTGGTCCTTGGGGAGGACCACCGTGTCCTACCCAGGGGGTCAGGGCCACATCTTCTAAGTGGGATCAATTTCTTTTGACACCTGGAAACAGCTCACATGTGGACACCGAACCCCTGACACCCCTGCAGAGGGGCCCCAGGCCAGACAGGGGAGCACAAGCTGAGCAGACCCCCAGGGAAAGGGGCCTCAGCAGGACCCCTGGTGTGCTTCAGCTCTCTCAGGCCACACACACTCCCACGGCTGAGCCCAAGAGGCCCTTTGGGGGGACCTCCAAGCACATATGGGGCACAGGCCCTCAGGCAGAGGGTGGGCCCTTGGTCAAACAGGCACAGGAGCCCAGACCTATGCGACTGGGTGACCTCTTTAACACCGGTGAGGACTTTGATGACGATCTGTGAAGAGGCCTGCGTGCTATTACGTGTTTGTAACATGAGCCCTCCACTAGACCCTGTCACTGGAAACAGGGTTCCCCGAGGTGCTTTTAAATAGGACTGAGGATTTATGGGAACTACCCAGACCAACAATAAACATTGCTATCAAACAGATTATCTTTGATTAAAGTGCTTATACTGTTTAATTAGAGATTGTTTACAAATATGCTAACAGAATGGCTACAAAGGGCTTTTCTTTAAAAGCAGGTGACACATTTAGAAATGAGAGAACGACAGTGGTTATGAAACAGTGCTCAGTGACTGCCAGCATCAGTTCCCCCCTCCACCCTTCCTTGTACCAAGGATAGTCCTGGGCTGTCCTGCCCTCCATTGCTCGCTCCAGGACTGACTTCCACCCCAACAGTATGCTGGCTGCTCTCTAGCTAAGCTCAGAGTATATAAAGTTTCTAACCAAAAATCAACTACATGTCTGTCCTACTAGTCATTTTAAAAACGAAAAGGCCATTAGGCAAGACGTATGCTGGGCTGCTGGTGTGATCTTGGTGGGTGGACAGCAGGGACCTGATGCAGTGTGGCCTCGGCGTCCTCCCCAGCAGTCTCGCTCTGCCCAGGGAAGCCTCCGTGCCCACCCAGGCTGTGAGGAGCTAGGGCACCGAGGGAAGCTGGTAAACGTTTCTCAGACCTCAGCACAACACTTGGAACACCCTCCTCATATCACTTGTTCTACTGCCCTAAATGGCTTCATGCAGCCCCACCCCACCCCGGATTCTGGAAGAATGCAGAGAAATTGGCCCTTATAGAGGCACTAGGGTTCTACACTAGCTCAACACAACTATGAGACAAGAAAGGGGACACAGAACAGGTGAGCAAAAACTGTCACAATGGCGGTGGGTGCTTTGAATACTGGATGGTGTCCAAGGCAGCCCCAATATCGTAATTCTTGGTCTGTAGGAGCCTGGTGAGCCAGCCGCCTTCATCCGAGAACCCCATGGACAGCATCTGGGAGAGGGACTCAATCAGCCGGGGGTCAGCTTCTGCCAGAGACAATAACGAGCCATGAGAGAATGTCATGGGGCCCCAAGTATGACCTGTATGTGGAAGCATCCTATCTAGCCAGCAAGTGCCCAGCACCTACAGGGCCTGGTGCTCCCACAGGGTTACCAAGCCTCACAGGACCCTCAAAGGCAGGGGATGGCCAGCTTTTTTGTAAAAGGCCAGAGAATAAAGATTTTAAGCTGCTTTGCAGACTGTCGGTCTGTCAGATACTCCACCTGCTGTTAACATCATAAAGCAGCCAGAGAGGATATAAACAAGTGAGTGCAGCTGTGCTGCAATAAAACTTGTACTCATGGACACTGACATTTGAATTTCATCTGATTTTCATAGGTCTTGACTATTTCCCAACCATTATAAAATGTGAAAATATCCTGGCCCATAGGCCACAGTTTGCCACCCCTGCTCTAAGGCAGAGATATGCACCAGTGGCCCAAGAGCTGGGTTTGGCCCATAAATGGGTTTTCACTTGAATACTGTCTTAAAACAGCACCTCCACATGACAGTGTGAACCAGAAGGGAGTATCAGCTGCCTCTCAATCAATGTGTACTCTCTGGGCTGCCAGCCCTATGCGGCCCTGCTGCCTCCCATGCCACCGACATCATGCGGTGGCTTCCTGCCTGGCTCCTGCACACCTTGGCTGTGACCTCTGCTCTCAGGTTGGCACTCTCCATGAGGAAACAAGAAGATGGACTCAAAGGCCACTTTTAGTGGGGCATGGCAGTGCCAAAGCCAGTGCCACCTCTGCGTCACATCTGCCTTTGTAGTTGCAGGTCCAAATGTTAGGTTTTAGAAATTAACTAAAATGAGCTATGCTTACAAGGCGCAGCATGTACACAGGACAAAACCCACTCCTGATTTCCTCTCATGCCAACAAACAAGCCCTGCAGTAGAGAACATGTCTTTTTGTGTTGCTAAAAGCAGGTGACAGGATGCTCTGAACAAAAAAGGTAGAAATATGAAGCTGCTTGAAGCCACTTGCCTGGTGGTAGGTGTGGATACAGCGCTGCCTCCTTTAGCCCCGTGGGCCCTCCCTGGGAAGGGTCCAGGGAACTTGGCCCTTCAGACTCGGGCATTTGCAGGGACTGGAGTTCACCTGTGGATGGGTCCACTTCTTTTGAGGACAAATGAGTCCAGTCATCATCTCCTCCTGAGCAGTTATCAGACTCCATTTGTTCCTGGAACAAACCACCATGAGCACCCAGGATGTAAGTGACAGTCCCACCTGACCACAGCCTCAGTTCCTAGGAGCGAGGCACGTCAGGACTAACTAGCAAGGAGACAGAGGACTATTTTTCCCTACAAAGTTCTAGCAGAGGGTCCACAGAATGACTTAAACGCCACAGATCGAACTAACTCTATGACAGACTCAGGTCCCGCTGGCAGCATGCGCACTCGCAGGGGCCCTGGCTGGGGTGTGGGGGAAGCAGAAGGGTGCTTGCCTCAGGCCGCGCCCCTGACTCCAGGGCCATCTTGCTCATGGGCTCCGCCAAAGATTGCACTGTGCCCTCCACGTCCCCGTCCAGTTTGGTGGGGTCAGAAGAGCAGCTGCTTGGCTGAGAGCCACACTTCTCCTCGGCGCTGGAGCTGCCCGGGGAGACAGGTGTCAAGCGGCTTCTTTTCCCTCCGTGTTCCACGTCAATGTCGACTTCGATGCCTAGGGGCCGAGGAGGAAATGCCAACCATAAGCCCTTCCAAGGAACAGCCACAGGGAAGAAGCCGCGTGGGGCCGTGGGTTCATCCGGCACTCCAGTGCAGGCATCCACCACACACCCAGGGTCATGCCACCCGACCAGGACTGGGCCAGGCTGCCAGCCGGCCAGCCAGAAGGCAAATGGATGGTCAGATGTGACCTTCAGGGTCCCAAGGGCTGACCCACTCCCAGCACCCTGGCCTCAAATCTTGGCTTCTAGAAAAAAATCATTTATATCGTTCTCTTCCTCCAGCTTAACAAAACATTAATCTCAGCTGACACCCCAGGTCCATTTCAGAGCCAGAAAGTCCAGGAAGAGACCTTGTTTTCCCTAACTTGCAGGACAGTGGCCACACAGCAGGTAGGGCTCGATACGAATCAGGGAGAGCCAAACAAACATGGCCGGGACACCCTGTCCTGGCACTGAGAACCACAGAAAGCATTACGTTCGTGTGGGGACCTGGTGACAGGAAAACCACACGTACTAAATACCAGCATTCTGCTTAGGCAGGTGACAGCCCAGCAAGCCTGTCCAAGGCCTACGAGGCTGGAAGCACAGGTGGCGGGGGCACCCCCAGGCCCTTGCACTCTGGGACATATGCTCACCGAGAAGGGGGTCGCGGTAACAGTCACCGGTGCTGTTTTTAATTAATTTTAATTTCTCAAAGGACTACCACCCACAGCTTAGAGTCACACAGTTCCAGAAGGCTACAGAAGATTCCTGCCCTTACCACACAGCCCTGTCTCTCTCAGGAGGCAACTTTCAACCCACACTGCCCTTTCTGTCTTGATTGGTTAAGTTTACTGTTTACTTCTTACTCTTGATCAATACTTACCATCTCCCTTCCCCTGCCCTTTCATAAACTCAATTTTTGGTGAAAACAACATTCAGTGTTTGTTATGCCACTGTATATTGTTCTTTGCTGGGCCAAGTAGTAGATGTACTTCCTTAGAGAGTTTTTAAATGTTTTTTTTTTTTTTGTAGCATTAATGATTAATGATGCCCATTTCTTTTATTTGCTAACTTTCCTCATATCCTCTGTCAGTTCTGGCTTTTCCCCTGGAGGCCATCCCTCTGGGGCACCAGCCTCGGGCTCCAGCCCTGCCGGCAGCTGGAGAGGACAGAGGTGTGACTCCCACACTGTGCCCACCTTTCCTTTCCTCCTGCCAACACCATCTTACCCTGCTTTCAGGTCCTGCTTTCAAACACTTCTTTCTTCATTCTAGGCTGATTTCTTCATTTTGGCCAGAAAAGTTTCGAGCTCAGGTGAGATGATTAACACTTTGCATACCTGACAACGGTTCTGCCCCAACACTTGATCATGTTTGCTGGTTGAACCTCATTTTAGCTTAGACTTCTGAAATCTTCACTTGTGCCAATGCCATCTAGCCTCCGGCATTGTGCTCTTTGATTCCCAGGCCTTTACTGTAACCTGGAGGGTTTCAGGATCCTCTTTCTGCCAAAAGTTCTAACACCTGACAACAATCATCAGCTTTAGTGTGTGATTTTTTTAAGTCATTGTCTGAGGCACTCGGGGACCCTTTCAATCTAGAGAGGAACATCCTGAGTGCCTAGAATTTGTGTTCTTTGTTCACGTCCTTCTCTCAGTTTTCCCTGTTCTGTCTGGAATCCCTATTCATCCCAGATTAGGCCACCAGAATTAATCCTTGAATTTTCTCTCCTCCTGCTTGTTTTGCTTTTGGAATATTTCCTTGAGATGACCTTAAAATCCAAGCCTTCTTTTGAAGTTTTCTTTTTTCTACTATTATTTTTTTTCATTTCCAAGAACATCGTGTTCCCTTCTGTTATTTTTATGATATCCTGGTTCTTTTTCACAGACACAAATGCCTCCTCGTACCTCACTGAGGATGTTGACATTCTCAGCCCTATTAAGTCCTCCCAAGGTTCCGTCTTTGGCACGTGCAGAGCTTTTCCCCGGATGGCAGCTCGGAGGCAGCCTGCTCCTGGGAAGCCCCGAGGAAAGGCCAATAGGAAGCACTCTCCCTGGATCCATGAGCTTCCACCCACAATGGCTGGTGTCCAGCTGAGGGGCTTTTTTTGGGCTCACTCAGCCTTTCCTGAGCAGGGACTCCCCAGCTCCTGCTGGACCCACTACTTATTCACAAGGTCTGGCTTCAGGCTGGTGCCTTGCTGTACCCGGTGTCCTTGCTATCCCTCGCTCTGAATTCTCTGGACCCACTTCTCCAAGTGGCTGGGCAGGGCCCTGAAGTCTCTATGTTAACCTCAGTTGGGGTCCCCAGACCATCCACTTGTTTCCTGCCCTTCCTGGCCCTGTAGAGCCGGCCTCACTGCTCACCAGTACCCTGCACAGGTTTCTGATGTCTCCTCCGCTGGCTATCAGCCTCCATTCATTTCCTGTCTTCCAAAGTCCGATGACATCATTTTATCCTCTATTACTTTTCTCCCTTTTTCTTGGTCCATGTTGCTTTAAACTTTTTAATCCCTTTACTGTTACTTTAGCAAACTTTGAGGAGAAAGCAGAGATAAAAGGGGCTCAACTACCAGTACCTCCCTCTACAATATTTAAATTTTTTTCCTTCCATTTTTCCTCCAACTTTATTATGAAAGTTTCAAGGAAACAGAAGAGTTAGAAAAAGAGTACAGTAAACACTGTGTACTGTCTCACTTGGTTAAGTGGGTAAGTGCTGTGACTCTTTTGGAAATGGATCAGAGAGGTTATAGGCCTAAGGTTTCTCCAACTTGACAAACTGAGACATCAGGGCTTAATAGACTATGCCACCATCTGTGCCCTGCTGCCCCCAAAGCCTCTGTGTGGGGAGTGTTTACAGAAGACCCAGTGATGAGAAAGGCCCTGCTGCTTCAAGTCCTAGATGTCAGCAACTGAGACCTCAAGCCAGGCACAGCCCTAGGCCTTGACAGGCCTGCTCAGCTGGCCCTGGGTTTTTAGTCACTGACTCACTGCACACAGACTGCCCGCTAGGCTCTTCACTGGGAACAGTTCCTTCTAGGCAGTCAGCAGTGTGAGTCATCCCAGCTGCTGGTTCCTCTTAAGAAACTACCCACAACTCCAACAACAGAGTTTAATCAGTTCCACCAATGGCTCTCTTCAGCTGAAACCACTTATAGGTATATTTTACTGGAACTTTCTTCCTTTTGTGGTGCTCCTGGCTCCTCCCTAGTTGGCAGAAAGCAACACCACCCACCATGAAAGATCTGAGAAGGCCTTTATCTTTATCCCAAAAGACTTCTGAGCACTTCAAAAATTATCCCTGTGTGTCCTGATAGGTAATCCAGACCAAGTTCTAAAACAGCACAAGCTCAGATGGTATCAGGATGGACAGCAGGTGTGATCCAGAGTCACCTGGGAAGCCTTCAAAACACATGGCTCCCAAGCCCCTCCCAAGAGCCACATACCAAATCCAGAAGGTGGACCTGGGACCCTGCACTGTTGGGAAATTCCAACCTGAACCTCGATTTGATTTTGTGACCTCCTAGGTTGTCTTGCTCATTCTTTAGTGAAGGCCTTTGTTCTTTAAAAAAATTTTAATTGTTTCCATACACTAAAATGTGTATGGTATGGTATGGTATGTATGTATGTATGTATGTATGTATGTATGTATGTATATGTATACACACACACACACACACATACACACACACAAACACCTTTATTGACTCTGATGCTCAGAAAACAACTGTCCCTTTAGTGTCTTCTAAAGAGAAGTCCCCCTTGCCCCTAATCTCTCAAAATGCCACTCACCTTCACTCTGTCTTATGTGAGTGGCAGACAGACAGATTCAGGCATGGCTTATCTCCCAGTTATAATCTGATAACTGCTCCACTCTTTTATCCTCCTTGGAAAGCATTAAGAATATCAACTCCTTTTTCTTATTCTCTCAAAAGCCTTTAAGTCCAGGATAGAGACCACATGTGGTCTGAGCTGCTTGACCAAGCAGCAGTGATGCCAAGACAGCACTGCTGCTTCAAAGCTGCATCCAGGGGAAGAATGAACATGAGCAGAAATGTCTCGGTTGAAGGCGATGGCAGTCATGCCCTATAAGCCACAGGGTGGGTGGCAGGTAGGCTTTGGGCACAGAGATGTGCTCTCTCTAGTCTGAGATCATGGGTCGATTGTGATCTTGAACTGGAAGTCACCTTCTTGACCTGATTCTCGCTGCCAAAAGGCCTAGCCCTACGACACCCACATCAGACTAGCGGATGCAGTGGGTGCTTTCATAAGCCTCAGAGTTCATACCTATCACCCACCCAGAGAGCTACTCTGAACCTGAAGCACGGGAAACAGGGCATCATGCAGAGCCCCCTTCTCCATCACCCCTCGCTCCCCAGACCAGCACAAGCCCAGCAATCACGAAGCACCAGGAGAGGTTGGGGGTTGCAAAAAAGAAGGATAAGAGAAAAGGTATCTCAACTAACTACTCACTCAAGTCCTTGAGGACACCCCAAGGCTCACGTCAGGGGAAAATGAAGACTGTTTTGTTTTTCCCTCACAGGACAAGCAGGCAGAAGCTGACAGGCCAGCTCTGCAACTGAACCTAGTCACCCTCCCTACTGAGATCATCCCAACCAAACACTGGTTCATTCCACTATACTCGAGTGGCCTGTGGTACAGCACTTGGCAAAGGCTGACTTGAGGCAACCCATCCTTACCAGTCTCAGGGCATGGTGCTACCATTCTACCATGGTATCCCAGGGGAAGCCACAGACAGCCAACTGCACATCAAATTACCAAAAGGCTCTGCTGGTAACAAGGGACGGACAGGCAGCCACTTACCTAGGGGGCTGAGGGCCGCTGCTACACTCTCCCCTACGTTCTTGAGGAAATTCACACTGGGATCTTCCGATGGACCAGAAGCTTTGGTTTTTAAAAAATAAAAATGATATGTTTAATTCAAAGCAATGACCTTTATATCTGTCACAGTCCTATCACCTTCATCATGGGTGACCCATCCTGGCAGCCTGCACCCCCAGGACTTACCCCTCTCCCTCTCGCATCGGGGCACCTCCCGGACCCCTTTATCCCCTTCATCTGTGACCCTGATGATCGGAAACCTGTGAGTGGCTCAGTACACACAGTATAAAATATCTTCCTAAATATGTTTCTTACTCAACATTAAAAAAAAATCCCACCTTCATCCCAAAAGATGAGGTGAGTCAAAAGATGAAGTTAAAAGTAATAAAATCAGAATCCAAAACTAGAATGTAAGCTATGTGTAAGTTTTTGACTTTGTGACTATGTAAACAATGTGACCAAATTTGGCCCTGTCTTTCTTGACAGCTAACTCAAGAGAAGGGAGCATAATGCAGAGTCGCTGGTGCTGAAAGGCCTCCCTGCCTGTCCGTGAGGGCCACCCCAGAAGGACACACAGCCAGCAGGAAGGGAGCACAGAGCTGGGCTGAGGCCGAGTCTGCGTTTAGTGTAGATGAACTGGTGGCCTTGGGCATGTGGGTGCCTGCATTCTCATCTGTGAAATGGAGACAGTGCTCTGTGCTCTGCAGGGTTTTGTGAGGATGAAACACCCTGAATTGCCCCAAAGTGCCGGCAAAGCCATGGGCACAGCAGGACTCCAGGACATGGAGAAGGCCCTCCAGGTTCCACGGTCCTTCCACCTCACCCTGCGGGACCAAGAGACCAAGGCTCACCGGATTCCGCTGTGGGGCTGGAGCGGGCATCCCCTGCCCGAGGCGGCCGTGGGCTCCAGTTGCCCGGTGGGCCCATCTCCCAGGCGGGCCACCCGCAATGCCCATGTTTCAGCTTCCGGAGCCAGCGGCTATGGGAGAAACCCTGCGGGGGAAGAAGCACAAGGGCCAGCGGGGCCGGGTCAGGGTGCTCCTGCCATTCTGCACTCACCCTGGCCCTCAGGGAGGCTCTGCTCACCTCAGAGAGGTGCCCGATGGGGCTGGGGAAGACGAGCTTGCTGTGCTCCCTGTGCATGCCCTTCCCCTCGCAGCCAGCACATAGGTCATAGTCGGGGCAGACGCTGCACTTGTAGCGGGTCCCCACCACCGGCCCATTGCAACCATCACAGATCACATTGGGGTGTACCATGGTGCGAGGCCCATCCTGAGCACAGGGGGGGCGGTGGTCCCGCCGGCACTCCTTCTTCTCTGCAGGGAGAGCAGAGCTGTGAGGTGGGATACCACAAAGTCTCCCCCTTGTCACTACTGCGGGGCTGTCACACTGTCAGTTAACAGGCCCCTGGGCCACTCTTTAGACACTGAGTCCATGTAGAATTCAGTTGTTCAAGTGACAGCAACAAAATGACCTGAGAACCTGCCCAGAGGTTGCCAGCACCTGCGTATTACCTGGGCACATGTGGCCAAGCAGGAGGGAAGCAGGAGAGAAGCAGCAGGGAGCCGGGTCTGCACAGCCTTGGCCTGCCCTTCACTAAAACAAACCCCACAGCGCCCCCAAAACTGCTCCTAGCCCATGGCACTTGGTCTGGGCACAGTGAAGAATGAATCCAGAGACTTCTGCCCCCACTCCCTGGAATGGACATGGCCTCCTTTCTCAGGCCAAGCACAGTGATGATCATGGCCCCGTCTACACAGCCCACGACTCCTCTGCCCTTTGTTGGGGGATTTCTCTATCACCTCAAGCAAGCCAGTTTTACTGGGCAGGCAGCACCCCAGGGTCACCCCTTACCTTTAATGTAAATACGGAAGATGTCATCCTTCACATATGACAGTGCCATTGTCAGTTCCTCATCACTGGAAAAGGCAACCAAGTCCCCGTCCTCATCTAGATTGTTTAAAAGACAGCACATGAGCCCCCAGGGCTTCTCATCTGGACAACACTGCCAAAAAGGGTGAGGCCAGTGCTAAAGCAGCACCTGCAGGGCTAGACCTAAAGCCACCTATCTGAGGAGGGGGAAGCAGGGCTGAGGCCAGACTGTCCAACCACTGTGCCGCCTGCAGCGTAAGTACTCCAACCTGACACCAGGTGCATGCGGGAGGCAGTGCACGTGTGTTCAGGGGCAGCAGCAGTAGAAGCTGACCACCTGCCACTCCGCCCCTGGGCCAGCTGCCCTTTGAGAAGGTGCTCCTTCAGTCCACATCTGCCCAAGCCCAGGCCAATCTTCAACTGTGGGAGAGTCCCATCTGTGACCTGTTCCTGGGGGCCCAGCCCCTCCAAAGGCCTTGAGCCTCAGGCCTCGTGTAGTTTAGGAGAGTGAAGTAGATAAGTACATCTAATTACTTCCTCCCCCAATAAAGCAAAAATTATGTATTTGTATGTAGTCTCCATTTCAGATGTTGGCTCAAATGGTTTCAAAGCACCACCACGTAGGCCAAACCACACCGTACATCTGCAAGCTGGGCCACCAGATACAACATGTACCATAAGGACAAGGGCGGTGTCAAAAGGTGAAAATAACCCAAATGTTCATCAACTAGTAGAAGGATAAACAAAATGCAGTATGCTCACACAATCGAATATTACTCAGCCACAAAAAAAAGTACTGACACAAGCTACAACATACAGAAACATTATGCTAAGTATAAGAAGCCAATTACAAAAGACTACATCTTGTATGTTTCCCTGTATATATATTTATATGAAATGTCCAGAATAGGGAAATCCATAGAGGAAAAGAGTAGATTAGTGCTGGCTTGGGGCTGGGGGATGGGAGGATAGGGATAGGAGGATAGCTGACAAAAAAGGTTCATAAAATTATGATCATGGTTGCAGAAATCTGTGAAAACGCTAAAAATTGTACATTTTAAATAGCTGAACTGTATAGCATGTGAATTATAACTCAATAAAATTGTTTATAAAAATAAATAATACCAACCAATCGAGGAGGGCCTGGCACGCAGGCAGCACTCCCGAAGGCGGTGCCAGCACTGCCCCGCCCAGAGGCCGGCCTTGGTGGTCCACCTCCCGCCCAACCACACCTCCCCCATCGCACCCCTAGCAGCCACCAGTCAAGACACTGGGCTGGTCCAGGACGCCTGTCCCACACCAATATCTCTTAAGATTTTGATCTTGTTTTTCTGCCCACTGCAAGTGGGATAACGTCTGGGCTCAGCCTTGGCCTTAGGAATTCTGTGGTGTGTCCCCGACCTCCCTCTCTTCCCCCTGCCGTCATGGGCTCTTGCGCCAGGCCACACAGCCCTGAGTCTTCCGCACCCCCACACTTGTTTACCCACATCACGCCTCTCCCCTGCCAGCCCAGGCTCTTCCGGGGCCCAATCTTAACCCCCCCACCAGGCACAGGCAGGCTTAGACTCGGCAACAGCAAGATGTCAGTGTAACCTGAGTGCCCGCCTGACCACCCAGTGCCTGCCGCATGCCGGCGAAGGAGGACACCCCAGTGCGCCCTTGCCAAGATCTGCAACATCATGGCGGGGGGAGGGGCGGCCTCTAATGCCCCAGGCCTGAGAGCCGCCGAGAGAGCCTGGCAGCGCCGGGCCGCACAAGGGCCGACCTTGGTGACCACTTCTGGTCACTAGGCTGGCACCCGAGGTCGCACTGGTGACCCACGCGGTCTCCCGCCCACCCAGTGAGAGGCCAGAGCAGACCCCCGCAGGCGCACCAGACCCGTGGAGAGGGAAGGGGCAGCTACCCGCCACGCATGGCAGGACTACGCGCCAAACCCGAGGGCGCCCGACTGGCTCACCGCGGTAGTGCGCCTGGAAGCCGCCCGGGCGCAGCGCAGGGAACAGGGCGGCCACACGGCTAAGCAGCCGCTCGCAGGACCCGGGGCTCGCCGCGGCCTCGGCCTCAGCCTCCGCCTCGGGGTCCGGACTGAAGCAGAAGCTGAAGCGGCGGATCTCGCGGGCTGCATCCTCTTTGCCCAGAAGGTAGGCCTTCACGGTGAGGGAAGACATTGCTGCCAGTTGGAGAACAGGAGCCTAGCGGGGCAACGGCGGCTTGTGGGCGCGCGGCTTTTGTAGGAGAAGCCAGAAACCCGCCCCGCCTCCTTGGGGCGGGGTCTGCGCGCGCCCAGTCCCGCCCCCGCCACCTAGGACGCAGCGCGCGAGCCGCCCTGCTGGGGCCCCAGGCCTGTCAACCCCTTCCTGCCGCCGCGATATCTGCCATACTCTCACGGTCTCCTGACCTCCTCATTGCCGACCCCTCTCCTCATTGCCCCCAGTGCACCGGGGACCCCAAAAGGCCAGCCCCACACTCCGACATCTATGTCCGGATCAGGCCTCTACACCTGTAGGAATGGACTCGTAGGGGTCCCGTCCCAGACCGCCCCCCCCCCCAGACCTGGGTCTGGCCATGACTCAGCTGAGCAGAACCAGGCCGCCGGGGATGACCAACACAGGAGGGAGGGGGACAACAGAGGCCCGAAGCTTGGAGACCCCTCAGTGCTCAGCGGGCACTGAAGGCCAGAACAAACTTGTTCCCAAGGTCCTGTCCCTACCTTGCCACTCTTGACAGCCCCCCATTCACTGGAAGTAGTCAGCTTCCTAGGTAGCAGCCCACTCCACCGCCCCCCCCCCCCGCATCCCATGATGGCCCCTTACTGGGTTGAGAAACAGACCCCTACCTCAGGCCCTCCCAGTTTAATAGGGGGTAGGTCTTAGAGGTGCCAGAAGAGCAAAGAACCACCCACCCCTGCCAGGCTAGAGGGTCAGGTAAATGAAGGCTTTCTGGAGCCTCATGAAGCTCCAGATGTCCTCACCAAATGTTCATCGTAGCTCTAGACTCCCCATGGGTGCCTACACACCAACCTGTCTGCATGGGGTTGGGTACAGCAGGTGGAGCCCAAGGGCCTGTGAAGGTCACAGGTCTGTTGGCCTCATGGGCAGCCCAGGGGTCCTACCAACAGCCCTCCAGCTAGAAACCAAAAACATGGTTTATGTGACAAGAGTGACCTGTTCACAGGTCCTGAGGGAAGGGGGATGTGGGGGAGGGAGGTCTTGGAAGGAGGTGGGCAGGAAGGTTCTGTCACCCTATGAAGCTGCCCAGGTGGGGTCCTGTGAGTAGAAGCTCAGATCTGTTGAGTCAGTCATGTCCTTTAGTGGTAGGGTTTGTGAGAGCAGGTACCCTCAAGGGACAGGAAACCCAGACCCACCCCCAGGAGCTTGGGTGGATTTGGTTAGTCAAGTGCGAAGATGATTTGCCTGTAAGAGCACAGCAGAGGCCTATCACAGGTGTGGCTGGTTCTTCCTAGAGGACTCTGGAGCAGGCAAGGCTGTATGCCCCTGCACAAAGCAGCCCTGCAGAGCATGGTCCCGTTAGGCCTACCCTGCACCTCCACTGTGAGCCTGGAAAAGTGACCCTCTGCCCATCACCATGCAGACAGAGTCAGAGGACAGCAAAGGGGAGCCTGGGCAGAGGCTGTGTGGCCCACAGGTGCCCAAGGGTGTGACTCAGCATACTGGGGCCAAGAGCCAGGCTTCCCACCCCCAGAGCTCCAGTGTCCCTGGGTAAGTGTGTGACAGTACACAAGGAAAGCCCTCTAGCTCTGGGGCACCTGAAGTTCAGGAAAGTCTCAAGGTGCAGTCTCTGTCCAAACAAGTGGCGGAAACTGAGGCTGCTGGCCTGACTTCCTGGCTTTCTCACCATTTGGCCCTGTCTGGGACCATGGTGGGTTTGCCAAGAGAGATGGAAAACTTGGAGAAATGGGATAGCAAGAAATGGACTCCTGGGAAGCAGGCCTGGAGACCCCCAACTCTCACCCCCACCTCTAGGGAGCCCCAACTGGAGTCTTTCCAGGCCTTCCCGCTGTAGAGCAGAGACCCAACCCCTGCCCTCCCCCAAGGCCAGGAAGGTAAACAAGACTGTGGCAGGGAAACCCCCTGGCAGGGCCCTCTCCACCAGCTTCTGCATGGTCAGGTGGTCTGGACAGCAGTGAGTCAGCATCCCATGACTAGCTGTCATAACAAGGGACTCCCCGGCCCAATGCTACCAATCTTGATGACATTTTACCAGGCAGCAGGGGTGGGGAGCAGCTGAGTAGACCTCTGAGAAACGCTGGAGCCAAAAGAGCCCTCAGAAGCCAGGCAGGGTGGCAGGGAGCTGGCAGCAGGGTGGCCAGACACAATTAGACCATGTCCCCACCGAGGCCCCTTTCACATCTGCTGGCCTTCCCTTCTCCAGGCTGCAGGCAGCTCTCCCAACATCTTCTGTGCCCACTGGCCTCCTCCCTACCCTCCAGGGCATGACATGCACACTCTGGGTGGGGGGGAATTGGTGTCTGAATCAAACCAACTATCCACCACCCTGCCATCTTGGGGCAAATGACCAGCTTCAGTTTCCTCATCTTTGAATGGGGCTGGAGTGGGACGACTTGATGCCCTCTCCCAGGTGCTGCCCCCTAGGGTACTAGTTATTGTTTGGCTGCTTTTGGGGTATCAGCTTGGGGGGTGGGGAATGTCAGGAAGGAGACTATAGCCAATAGTGGAGATGAGAGACCTGAGTGGAGAGTTTCTGGGGTACTCTGGGAGCAGGGGTGGCAGGAGGTCGTTTGATTTGGTTTATTGCTGTCTGGTGCATTGTAACCACCTCTTCAATTCCCCCTTCCTCCTTCTAAAAACAATCCCATTCCTTGACAATGGTTTTCTGAGGTTTATGTATTTTCTTTGTGGTGTGAACCCAAGCCTAGAGGTGGGTACTGGGCCAGCCGGAGACATGGCTACTACAGAACTCAACTGAGTGGCTTGGGGCCACCCTTGAGATTAAGGATCACAGGGGATCAAACTCCTCCAGACCCGGCACTAGGCCCAAGGGATGAGTGTGTTTCTACATGGGGGAACAGGGTTGTGGATGTGTAGCCACTTCCTTCTAATCCATCATGCCAGACAGACACACCCCCTGCTCAGTTCCTAAAATTGCAGACTCATCCCACCTAGTTATTTTCTCCTGACTCCTCCCTATCCTGGACCTCTTGCCCCTGCGTTGCATGGCAACCTCAATGTCGTGGAGATTCCCCCACCAACCCCTCGAGAGAATCCCCAGGCACTGGACATCACCTTGTTCTAGCCCTTCCTGCAAAGCCTAACAGCTGTGGGGACGTTCCTAAAGAAGTGGGTTCGAGTCATTCGGGAAATGAAATAAAGCCACGAAGATACGCTGATGGGGAGTTGGGACAAGTTGTCGGGGGCGTGAGAACACCAGAGTCTCTTCCACGGCTGCTGGAGGGTGGGAGCAACCATTCTGGGCTAGGCTGATGGCAGCAGACACGGGAGTGGGATGCCTGCGTCTCCCTAGGGGCATTGAGGGGGCGCTCGCCCCTTGGATGGTCAACAAACCATACACACGGAGCAGTAGGGACAGCTCTCACCAGCGCCGACTGAGGGCAAAGGAAGGAGGGCAGCTGTCTAATGCGAGGACATGCCCCCAAGACCCGACGGGCGGCGCTAGGGACCTCTCTCGCTGAGACCCCGCCCTAGAAAAACCGTGTGGCGGAAGGCGGAAGCGGTGGAGGCTCAGGACAAGGGGCGGGCGGGGCGGCACTGGGGTCAGCGGCTTGCCTGGAGGGTGGCTGCACAGGATGCCGTCGCCACCCCGCCGGAGCAGCGTCATTCAGCCAGCCCCTTCTCCCCCCGCGCGTCCTTGGGCTCCCGGCTCTGTGCGCGGTCCTGGCCGCACTGAGAAGCCGGCAGGGGCTCCAGTTTCCCGCAGCATGAGGGAGAGCGCACTTCGCTCTAGGCGTCCGATTCGCTGGTCAGAAGTGGTCAGGCCGCCAGGCAGCAGGTCGGCTAAAGCTGTTCATTAAGTGGGACCCCCGGGCAGGGGGCTCGGAAGGCTAGGATCCGCTGGTGCCGCCCCTTCCTCGGTCGAGACCTGCCCCGGGCGGGCACTGCTGGGGCCCCCAAAGCAGAGAGCCGGCCTGACTGCGGAAGGTTCTGGAAAGATAAAAGGAGGAGTCGCGGGTGTGAAGGAAGCGGGCTGTGAGGTGACCAGGCGGCCCCGGGACCGACGCAGGCGTGTGGGCCGGGCAGACTGGATGACAGCCGTTCCAGGCAGAGGGGCAGAGGGACTGTAGAAGGGTGCGGGGGCCCCCAGCCCGGCTAGGTTGTCAGAGAGGTTAGCGTGGCAGTCGCCAAGGAGCGCTGGTCCCAGGACAAGAGAAGAGGATGCCCGGACCCCCGGCTTTTGGAGCGGGGCGGGAGTTTGGGGTCACGTGGAGAGGGCGGTCGCTGCAGGTCAGGCTCGGGCCCTATCCCCGCTCCCCTCCTGTCGTCGAAAACCTTCCGGAAAAAGTTCTCTGGCTTTGATCTACGCCTCTTTTGCTACAAAGTCTCAGCCAACGTCTCCCGGCTCCGCACACCCTATGCCTGCGCTGACCCTTCCGGCTCGGCCTTCCCGCCAGGGCTCGGCTCCTCCACGTCCCTGCACGCCCGAGGGCGGTGGGCACCCCATTTACTCAGCCTGTGTTCCCGCGCCTGGCACCTGCGAAGCTCAGGTAGCGTGTTAGCAGGGGTGGGAGAGGGGTGGGGATTTGGGGGTCTTGAGCGTGTTGTACCTAACGCGTGTCCTGCATCCTGTAACCCAAATGGCGCGGAGTCCTCCTTGGATAAACACCCCCCTCCGGTGCCCCGCTGCCGCGTACAAGTCTCTGCGAGGCTGCCATGCGGGGCTGCCTGGTTCCAACCTTCCGACAGCGGGACAGGGCTGCCCCCAGGCTCTGCACAGGTGACCAGGTGAAGAGAAGGCTTGCGGAGGCCCTGGCAACTGAGACTGTGTCCCCAGCACCCCGCTCTGCCCAGGAGTTTGGCAGGCCATGAGCTGAAAAGAAGGCCCTAGCTCAGGCGAGAAGTTGGCAGGATGGGGGCCACTGCAACCTGGTTAAAAGCATGTGGGCGGAGGGGGGAAGCTGGTAGCTACTGAGAAGGGCACAGCCCTTTCCTGGGCTGTAGGGACCCACTCCACTGTGCCACTCAGGCTGTGCAGGTCCCCTAGACCAATGGTCCCCAACTGTTTTTGGCTGGCTTGCAGCTCACCTCCTGTGCGGCCTGGTTCCTGACAGGTCACGGACCTGTTCTAGGGGTTGGGGAACCCTGCCCTAGACAAGAAGAGTTCTGGTGAAGGAGGTAGGTTAAAGCCCTTCCTACTCCTCTCAGATTTTATTTGCCTTCCTCATTCCCATCACTAGCTCAATTCCCAAATTTTCCTTTGGGGATTCACTGTCTCACTACCATTTCGGGGGGGGCGGGGCATAGGCACATGACCCAGGTTTGTAGCCCTTGGGTCAGTGATGGACAGGGAACCCCGAATGGAGGATGAAATGCCCATGGAGGCCACCTGGGAGTGGGAATGTGCCTGTGAACCCCACCCACACTGAGCAGGATCAAGGCCTTGTCCCTGCATATGAGCTGCTGGGTCCCCGCAGGCCTGATGCTGGGTCATCAGGCAGCTTAAACCAGTTGATTTTGGTTTTGGACAGTGTATCCAAGAGTGCAGAACCACCACTTCTCCAAACCCTATGCCTGCCCCAGGCTTCCCAATGGCAGTGATGGTCACCACAGTGCAGGCCAGAAACATGGGGGTCAGCTGGGACCACACCACATTCTCAAATCCCAGCAGTTTTTGTTGATTGTACATCCCAATAATAACAACATTCATGTGGTGCTTCTCTTATGCAGGAAGCATTCTGAATATTTTGTATATATTAACTCATCTGCTCCCTTGAGGTGAGACTGATTAGTTCTGGCCAGGGACCTGAGACAGAAGAGCCATGTGTCACTTAGAGGCCAGGGCATTTATTTCTTTGCCAATGCTGGAGCTTCTAGAGCTCTTTCCCCCCATTCTAGGGAGGCTGTGATGTTCAGGCAGTTGTTCTTGTAGCCTGAGTGGGAACAACATGAACAGAGCCCCCAGGGGGACCCACAATAGATACACAGCTTTGCGAAATACACTTTTATTAAATCATAGGAATTTAGTGTTATTACAGCAGCATAATCAAGCCTATCTTAACTGATAATTATCCCCCATTTTACTTCCTGGGGGAAATGGGCACAGAAAAGATTAAGGAACATGCCCAAAGTCACACAACTTGTGTCACACAGTGTTAGAGTCAGAATTAGGAACCCAGGCAGGCTCAATAATATACAGTCTCCTGAAGATGGTCCTGACCCATCTGCTTCTTTTAATTTCTAATCCCACCCCCACATACACCATTCCAGACCATCTCTCTCCTAGAGGCCTATGTGGGGACAGAGAAACTTTTCCTCTACCCTATTAGGTTCAGTAGGGCCTGTGAATTAAACTGACAAAAGACAGATGAGCAAGAACAAAGGCAGATTTTTATTCAGGTACTAGGTGGTTAGAATTTGGGGGCTCATATACCAATTTAATAGGGTAAGCAGAGGGAGAGTTGGAGAAGAGAGGTACTTACATGGAAAACACATGACCTTTAGGAAACAAATGAGCCCTTGGAGGATAGATGGGTGGTACAATTGATAGTTTTGTGCCAGTATATGGTTTTATTAGGTCTAAGGGTCAATCTTTCCCTGGTTGCTCCTGGGGAGGGGATTTAGGGCCATTGAGTTCTGTTGGGAGGCTCTGCTTTTAGGCAGATAAAGGAGTTCAGGAAAAAAGGCTATTCTCAAATGCCTTCAACTCAAAACAACTTTCATGACACAGTGGCATATTCTGGACTCCTTCCCCTACAGCAGGCCCTGACTTGGCTCCCTGCTTCCTCTCTTCTCCCCAGTCTCTGTTCTAGGCTTGCCCAAGTGACCATTTCAAAATGTAAATCTGTGTGGATCCCAGGGCAGCCCCCACTCCTCTTCCTGCTCTGGGCAGTCCCCATAGCTCCAAGGACAAAAGTCCAATTCCCTGACAAGGTATGCTAGGTCCTGGTGCTCTACCCTACCCTTGGCACCCTCTCTCACTGAGCTATACCCCAGCTAGCCTGGGGGGTCCCCTCAACAGAGACATCTGCAAATGCTGAAAGACCTGGCTGCCTTTGTGAAGACAACTCCTCCTCTCCCATCAATCAAATTGTTAACCTCATTTTCCCAGGGCAGCCCTCTGTCCCTTGGGCAATGCAATTTCCCCCAGGGGAAGCTTCCTGAGCCCCAGCACTGGGCACAGTAACTGTGGGTGGGACTCTGGCAGAGCAGGGACCAGGTCGATGTCAGCACACGTGTGTCTGTTGCTAGCGACTCAAGCATGTCTGGCACATGGCAGACAGTCAGAACATTTGTTATGAATGAACATGGGAATGAGGCATCCCAGGAAAGAAGAGCCCAGGAGAGGTATGAGGGGAGGTTTAGGGCAGCACTTCCAACTCTCACTGTGACAGAGACACCTTTAGCATCTGGAGAAGATGAAGGGCCCTTGCTTAGAACCATGTTCTGAAATGTAGAAAATAAAGTATATCGCATTACAAAAGTAATACTAATATTGAAATGCAAATACCAAAATATAAAAACACAAATGTGTGATACAGAACTATCTGTGATTATTAACTCATTAAGTATAAGATACAGATAGATGCAGGGTTAATAAATACCAGAAACACCAGGTAGTAGTGGGTTTGTAATTGATGTTTTGAGGCATCTGCAGCACCTGCAGTGAATATGAAAACCCTGTGTTTTCTGGGTGACAGCCACAAGTACTGTCAATTCTGCTGGACTTTGCTGCCTCATTCATAACTCAAGGAAATACAAAGTTTCAGTTAGAAGTTAGTGAAAAGAAAGATGTTTTTTTTTTTTTTCCTCATCTCAGCTCCTGGGCCTCCCCAACTCTGGATGCTTGGACCACAGGTAAAGAAGCCCCGTGAAGAAGGATGGAAGGACTGGCCATTTCCAAGGGCTGTCCCAGAAAATCTGCCGAACTCAGTGTGGGCCGAGGGCTGGCATGGAATCTGGACACAAAAGGGCATTTTTACTCTGTGGGAAGCAAGAACAAAGGAGGAAGGCCTGAAGCCTGGGGTCTGGAGAGAAAGCAGGACTTTCTGTGCCCATTCAGCTCCACCCTCCCTCCTGGGTGTGGGCCAGGGTCACTGTCCCCAGCACTAGAAGTAGAGCCTGGGATGGGGGGGTGCCCCACCCTGGGCAGCAGGATGACAGGCAGAGCTCACTTGCCTAGAAGTGCCCAGAGGGAGCTGAGTTGCAGGCAGGCCCTGAGGAATTCATTACAGGAGGGCATGGAGAGCAGTGGAAAGCTGGCTGAGAGCCAGGCAACTGCTGCCCTGTTTCAAAGGATGAAGGTGGGAGTGCAGAGGCTGCAGGGAGGAATAAGCTAAAGCGTGGGGGCAGCAGGGCCCAACAGATACATGCAGTGGGCCTTTCCTCACTATGATGTCAGTTCTGCAGGCTCCAGGGGACATAGCCCCCTTAGGCTTCTGTTCTTGACCACCCCCTCTCTAGCCCCCTTCTAGTTATAGCATCCAGCTTTCTTTCAGAATGTCTCTTCTTGCCCTTCCTCAGTGCTGACTATCCTGGCAGGATAGTCAGACCTGGTGCTGACCCCTTCTCAGCTAAGTGGTAGGTATGTGCCGCTAAGTGGATGTGTGGCCCCAAGGACCCCCTCCTGGTGTGCTGATGTGGCAGTGGGGAGGAGGCAGCCTAGCTGGGGGTGGGGGAGGTCTGGAAAGACTGCCCTCCATCTCCGCTGCCTGGACCCTGTGGCTGCCCAACTGCAGCCATCAGTTTCAGTGTGTGGCCCCCTCCAGCCTACTCCCCCTGACCCCTCTCCCACCCTCCATCACTCCAGACCTCACACTTCCCAAAGTCAATCACCACCCTTCTCCCCCACCCCGGCCCTGGACAATCCCATTTCTGACAGGCCCTGTACTCTCCAGGCAGTAGGGTAGAATTCTAACCCCTCTTGAGCCACCTTGTCCTAGCCCCTCCCGCCCCACAGCCAGAATGTGGAGGGGGAGGGGACTCAGGTGAGTTTCCCATACTTTAGTCACTGATAGGCCATCTCCTTAATTTTTACTGGTTTAATAGTTTTCCTTAAATCAACTTATTTTTAAACTTAAATACACATTTCAAAAAGTTTTTTAACCATTTGTATCACATCCCAAATGAAAAACCATTCTCCCTTGCCACAAATAGAAGTCTGTAAAAACAAAGGAACACAGTTTCCTCCAGAAGGCTCTGACAAGGCAGGTCTCAGTTCATAAAGTTCATTAGCAAGTTGAGAGAACAGTACTGCTGTGTTAGCACCAGAATCAGGCCTGCAGGAAAACCGAGGCCAGTCATTTAATGTCCTGCTGCAACCACTGGCCCTGCCTCTCCTGCTCCTGGCAGAATTATCTCGGCAGAGGCCACTGCCCAGGCCCTATGGTACTCCCAGCTACCATCCTGCCTTAGGTGTGGGCCTGGGCTAAAAGAGGACAACAAATTCCCATCGTTTCTCAGTCTGAACTCACCCCAAAAGGCCTCTCCCACCAAGGTCCCCAGGATACTTGCAGCCAATGCTGGGAATCAGGACTATGAGGAATGATGCTGAGACCCCTAGTGCCTGCCCAAACAGAGCCTGTGTTGGACGAATCCTTTTTGGTTGGTCCCCTTCCTGGTTCCACAGAGGACTGGTGAAAGCCTGCAACTGGTACAAAAATGAAGGTGTAAGCGGCCTGTATGTAGTTAAGGGAGAGGCAGCGCTGGAGGGTTAGGGGCTGCAGCTGGTACCACCCTGCGGTTGCACCCGCCTCCCGCCCACCTGAGCCTAGCACCTGGGAGGCCAGTCCAGTTCTGGACTGGTCACTGTGCTCAATACCCACACACATGGGGTCCTTCACTGCTGAAAACAGCCCGCTGTTCCTATTTTAGGAAGCAGGAGCGCCTTCCGCCCATTGGACGCCTTTATCCCGCCGACTAGAGAAAGGTCCTGGGAGGGGAGGTGGCTGGGGGAGTCTCTGCAGGACCACTCCACCGAGTCTCCTGTCTGGAGGAAGCGCCCGCTCCAGCCATACTTTCCCCCTCCCACCGCCTAGAATCTCTCAAAACTGAGGGAGGAGCCTGCGGTCTCCGGGTAAACAGGAGTAGGGTCTGAATGTGGGAGGTGATTCATAACCATATCACTGAGGAGTTGGGGTGCCAGGGAACGCCACCTGCACCATAGCCGACCCACACGCGCGAAGGCCCGGGCCTCAACCTACCTGAGGCCAGACCCAGCACGCCCCTCAGTCGGAGGCGCGGGATCGCACGCGGAGGCCCCTCTTTGGAGCGGAACGCTGATCCCCGCCCCGCCTCCTTGTGGTGCTGGAGGTAGCAGCGGCGCTGCGGCCCCTTTAAATCCGGGCCGCCCCGCCCCACGCCGCCGACTCCGCGGCGGCCTCGGATCCAGGCCGGGCCGCGGCTCTCGCCGCCCAACCCAGCCCAGCCTGGCCCGGCCCAGCCGCGGAGGGAGGCCCCGTGCCCTGCGCACCGCACCCCGCGCCCCGCGCCCCGGAGGAGCGGTCCCCAGCCCTGCCCGGCCCCGGGCCCCGCCCTCCCTGCCCCGGGGCCGGGGCCCCCGCCGTACCCCGGCCCCGCGCCCCGGCCCCGGCCTCCCGGGCCATGCGGCCTCGGCCCCGCCGGCGCCCGCCGCGCTCCCGGGGAAATGAGGCTCCGCAATGGCACCTTCCTGACGCTGCTGCTCCTCTGCCTGTGCGCCTTGCTCTCGCTCTCCTGGTACGCGGCGCTCGGCGGTCAGAAAGGTGAGCCCTCCCCGCTGGGCCCGCGCCCCGCGCCCCGCGGCCCGAACCACACCGGGGCGCACCTGGGTGCCCGCAGCCAAGCAGGTCCGGGTAGTAACCGCGGGAGGCAGCCGGAAGCCGACGCCGGAGCCCCTTCCCCGCCCGTCGGCACGGGAGTACGCCCCTCCCATTTTCTCCCCCACTCATTTGCTGCCGAAATAACGAAATTCTCCGGCCCTCGTTAGGCGGCCTAGCCGAGCAGGCGCCGGGTCCCTTATCCGGCGCTGGTACCCGCCTCTGTGAGTACAGTTACGCCCCTGATAGCGATGGTCGCTCCCACTGGCCAGCTGGAGACCTCGGAGTTTTCAGAAAGGGACAGAGACACAAGGTCACAGCGGTGGCAGTATCAGGTGGTTCCCAAATTACCAGCTCCAGGCACCTGGGCAGGAGCAGATACTGTGTGTCTGAGACAGGTGTGACGGGGCAGCCAGACATCCAGGCAGTGACCTTCACCCCAGCCCACTACAGTGCTGCTCCCTTGGGGCCTCTGCAGCCCTCCTCCATGACATCTGGCCCTAGGACTGCTCCATCGGGCCCTGGCAGCTGGAGCAGCCTTCTGTGGCTGCTGGCCTGGGAAGACATGGGGGGCCTCAGGAGCAGCCAGCCTAACTCACTTAGTGTGGTCTCCCTGGGACATCACCTCCCACCTGAAGTTTGGCAAGCTGGTCAGTCCACCACCATGGCACTGAGTCTGGCCAGCACATTTGGAGGTGAGGTATGGAGTTAGGCAGTGCCCAGCACTGGCTGGAATCGCCTGGTGTTGGCTGGGATGTCTGGGGCCAGGGAGGCCCTTGTCTATGCAGCTTGCAGTCCAGGAGGCACTGGGGAAAAACTGCTTCCTTCCTGCCTCCTGGCCTTCCTGCAGAAGGCCTAAACAGGATCAGACTGAGGCCAACTTACCCTCTGCTTCCCTCCCTTCGCCTACTTCCTTGTTCGCCCTTGTGCACTAAATGAGGCTGGGGCAGGAGCTAGAGACTTCCTGACTCCTTGTGGTTCAACAGCCCCCCACCTGGTTCCTGCCTATCCAGCCCTACCTACTGCAGTCCTCCTGTTTGATGGAAGCCAGGGGCTCTGAGGGATATCCCTAGGGTTTGGCTCAGGGAGGGCATGGCTGGGGAAGCCATAGGTCTGTAGCTGGGGTGTGTCACCCAGGAGAGGGCACAGCTGGGGCAGCCTCTGCAGGTGAGGTATGTCACCCTGAGATTGGCATTTTGGACCCTTGAGAAAGTGGTCATGTAAACAGACTTGGAGCTACTCCACATAAGCATGGAGGCCCAGGTAGGGCTGTATCTGACAGACTGGGCACATATGCCCAATTGTCAGTGAGTGCTGAGCTCCTGCACCCTATTCTTGGCCAGACTACAGTTTCTGAGTCCTCCTGTAGCAGCCATCTGCCCTCAGCCTGATGTCAGGAGCTGCAGTGCAAGCCCCACGAGGACACCTTCTCTGGAGGCCTGGTTGGCCACAGGAAGCCAGTGTCTAGAGCAGCAGAGGGGATGCCAGTGGCTCCATTCACATTCCACTCACTCTAAAGGGGGCATCAAGGAGCCTGGTACTCAAGGGCCTGGGGAGCAGGAGAGCACCCCCAGCCATAGAATTGTGGGGCTCAGATTCAGGGGTCCTCATACCTGGAGCGTGGAAGTCCAGGAGCCTGTGAGGCATGGTGAGGGCATGACCTGGGTCTTTCTTGTCATGAGCTATCACTGTTTCTAAGGGCCAGGTCTTTGGAGGACTCAAGAGAAGCCTGAATCTGGGCTTTTATGGCACCCCTTCTCATTCTTACATGTAGACAACCGTATAGAATGTGTGGGCAAGCCAGACTGGATCCTGGCCTCCAGCTTGCAGTGAGTGGGGAGCTCAGGATACAACTGGCCCAGGCATAGATACTTAGAGGAAGGGCAGAAGAACCTGGGTCTGTAGGGAAGGGAGGATGTGGGCAGAAAGGAAGGAGGCGACAGGAGCAGGTGGCATCTTGGAAGCCCAGGGCCAGGAAGGACATGTGGGTCTTAGCACAAGGGGCCCTGGATATGGATTTCACATCCAACTTTGACTGAAATTGTGCAACAGCTCTGCCGGGGCTCAGATTGTAGCTCTTAGCCAAGGGTCTGCTGAAAGCCCGTCCTCAGGGAGGACAACAGACCCTCTAGGGAGCTGGCTTCAGCCACATGGCACCCCCCAGCATAACCAGCAGGGACTTCAGCAGTGATGGCCACTCCCCTTGACCACTGGGAGTAGGGGTACAGGTCCTGGAGGAGGTGGACGCCTGCCCCTTAGCAGCCAACCTTCCATGGGCCTGGCTCTAGCCTGTTCCCCTCTGAGCCTGTTTCCCTCTCCCTAAGTATGGGGCATGAGGTCTTTTTTTTCAACTAAGAGGGGACCAGGGAGAAGATTGTGGTCTGTGGGCCTCAGGTGTACTGATTACTCTGCCTTCGGTGTGTGGGGGGTGGGGAACCTCCAGTTCTGTGGCCATAGCTGCAGTTCTTCCCTGGGGCCAGCTACTCCCAGGGCCAGGCCCCAGCCCCACCTCCCTGGGGTAAGAAGGTTTGGATGGAAGAGGCCAGGTCCCCTCAGCCTTAGCCCCCAGGGACTTCTACCCTGCCCAACCCCCACCCCCAGAGGCCAGGGTCTCCCAGGCCTTTCCCCTTCCTATCACTGAGCTGCCTTCCCAGCCCACTTACCACTTACTAATTCCAACCACCTCTGGCCTAAGGCTCAGCTCATGGGGAGGCAGGCCCAGAGCTTGAGGTTCTGGCTCTGACAGGAAAGGACAGAGTGGACCCATGAGCAAGAAGCCAGAGATGAGGGGCAAGCTGGGGACCTTGCAGGCAGCAGGCAGGATAGGAGAAGGGGCAGGGTGCCGAGAGACAGGGCCTGCATCGTTCAGGGAAATGACAGAAGGGCTGCGTGGTCAGGAGCCAGGCCTGGGAATGCCTGAGGCCTATGCCACTTAGTAAACAGAAGAAGCCCAGGACCAGGGGGAGGGAGCAGGCTATGCCCAGGTCTTGGCAGTTGGGGAGTCCACCTGGGCAAAGACTGACAGAGCTCAGATCAGAGAAGAAGAGATGAGACAGTGACAGCAGTTGGGGGGTGGGGGTGAGGTCTCACTCCCCTCCCCCTACTTCACAGAAGCCCATTGCAGGTGGCTGCCTTGGACAGGACCCATTGGCTTCAATAGGTAGGTGAGCAAAGATTCAGACAGGAGGGCAGTCACCTGCCGTGTGCAGGTGTCCAGGTAGCTCTGAACTCCCTCCTGCTGGGTTTCAGCACCTCTAGCTCCCCTCCCCTCCTTCAACTTTGGGGATGCCTAGCTCCTGTTTAAGGGGTCAGGTTTCCAGGGTAACCTGGCCTTGGAACCCAGCACAGCACACCAGAACATCCTGTAATCTGATTCCTCCCTCCTCCCCCCTCAGGGCTGTCCCCAAGCTTGGAAGCTTGTAGTAGCCTAGACCTTTAACCCAGGGCAGTCTGGGTGTTTGTTGGGAGAATGGGGCAAACTGGGTATGGAATGCTGCAGAACAAATGGGGTGTGTCCTGAGGTGACTAACTTTGCATTGGCTGTGACCTCTGGTGCTCATGGCTGTGGGGAGTGATCCATCCCAGGGCATTCTGGGAGCAATGACCCCACAGGGGATCCAGGAGCAGAAGAGCTATCTGGGAGTGGGAAAGGAGTTCTAGAAGGCTTCCTGGATTTGGAGACTTTGAAACCAGGCCTTGAGGGCTATGTGGATGTTCATTCAGAAGAGGAAAGGGTTCCAGGCAGGAGAGACCACAGCGTGTGTGAAGACACGGCATTAAGCACAGACAAGGAGTTGTATGTGACAGCAAATGAAGAGGACAAGTAAGACCAGAGGCCTGGAGTGCACAGCCTGCCAGGAAGCACAGTACCAGCCACAGGCAGAGATGTTGTCTGTCTCATTCTTGCTCCCTGGTCCTTGCTGGACCAGTGGAGCCAGGTACAGGCCCCTGGGGGTCCCTGTCCAGGGACAGCCAGCCCTACCTCTGTGCTGCTCTGGGCCCCTGCACCCGATGCTCACAGCTGGGGCCCAGCTGGAGGTTCTGACACTGGTCTCCAGAGAAGCAGGCCACAAGGTGTTCAGAGTTGGTCCCCTCTCTGCCACCGACTTACTGAGTGACCCTGGACTACTTTCTCAACATCATTTGCTCATTTGAGTGCTGGGGGAGGAAGAACTGCAGCAGCAAACCCCTGGGGCTAATGTGAGACTGAGGGAGTTCCAAGATGGTGCCTAGTGCAGGATGAGCAACCAGGGATGAATGGGCACTAGGGGCATACTGTCACAGACCCTGTTCTCAGGCTCAGTCCCACTTGGAGGGGAAGGAGAGTCCAGGGATGTCATCCATCCCCAGAGCTGCCTTGGGGATGGGCTGCCTTTGATTGCCTCTATGAAGGGAGGTGGGGAGCAGGGGATGCTGGGCACTAAGAAGCCCTTTTAAGAAGGATTGAGTCCTTGTGCCATGGATGGGATCATAGGTGTTCCATCCCCTGGAAGGAGCAGATGATGCAAGGAAAGCCAGAGGAGGCTTTGGGAGCCACTAAATGGAGATCAGTCTGAGACTTTCCAGCCCCTGCTTATTGTCCCACCTGAGGCTGAAAGTGGTCTTGCAGCCCTCCCACTTCAGATGCCTTCTCAAAGGAGAAAATAACTGGAGGGGAGTGGGGGAGTACTGGACAGGGGTAATCCTCTCCAGTGGAGGCTTTTCTCTCCCATGTGTGTCAGTGTGACTTCAGTGATCCTTATGTAACCCCAGAGTGCTCATGTGGCAAGCACGAGAACAGATGTAGATAGCTATCACACAGATGGGCACATAGATATATGCTCTGGCACCCTCAGAGGGTACACCGCCCCCCTGGTGACAGCATGTGGACCACCCACAGGTGATGTGGTGGATGTGTACCAGCGGGAGTTCCTGGCCCTGCGCGACAGGTTGCATGCTGCTGAGCAGGAGAGCCTCAGGCGCTCCAAGGAGCTCAATCTGGTGCTGGACGAGATCAAGAGGGCTGTGTCAGAGAGGCAGGTGCTGCGAGACCGAGATGGTAATCGCACCTGGGGCCGCCTGACTGGTGAGTGTCCCAGCAACATGGCAGGGGAGGTGGGGCTGGTGGCAGATCACCTGTCCTTTCTGACTCATCCTTTTTTGACCCATCCAGAGGACCCACGCCTAAAGCCGTGGAACGTTTCGCACAAGCCTGTGCTGCACCTGCCCACTGTCTTCCACCACCTGCCGCACCTGCTGGCCAAGGAAAGCAGCCTGCAGCCAGCTGTGCGCGTGGGCCAGGGCCGCACCGGAGGTAGGCGCAGGGCCAAGAAGGGCTGGGGTGCAGTCCTATTGTTGTGCCTAATTGACCCTCTGCCCCCTGCAGTGTCGGTGGTGATGGGCATCCCCAGCGTGCGGCGCGAGGTCCACTCATACCTGACGGACACGCTGCACTCACTCATCTCCGAGCTGAGCCCACAGGAGAAGGAGGACTCAGTCATCGTGGTGCTGATTGCCGAGGTAAGTGAGCTGGGGGCACAGGGTCGGGGGCACAGTCAGAGAGGGACACATGATACAAATAACGAGAGAGATGAAGAGAGCAACATTCCGGAGGGAAAAGCTATCAAAAGTTCACTGTCGTTCACAAATTTATCAAGATAAAAAGTTAAAAGGAAAGAAACATTTTCGCAGCCTTGTGGAGATTAACTATTGTGCCCCACCCCATTACAGAGGTACCCCAAAGAGTGTTTTCTGAGGCACCTGTGGCCCACATGCCCAGCCTTACTCCACATTCAGGATGGAGGGCTCCCTCAATGTGTGGGATTATCTGAAGCCCTCCCCGCTACCCCTAGCCCCATCTCCCAGGCATTTGGGGGGACAGCTGGGCTTAGGAAGGGCACTTGGTCTCCCCACAGACTGACCCACAGTACACCTCAGTGGTGACGGAGAACATCAAGGCCTTGTGAGTACTGGCATGGGACAAGCTGGGGAGGCCATCTCCTTTGTGCGTGTTGGGCCGAGAGGTGCCAGCCTTCCCACAGGACAATTCCCTCTCCAGGGGAGAGTGCTTCCCCTGTGAGAGGCATTGGGTGTATAGAGGTGGCCCAATCCCTCTAGGGTCCCATTTCCCCACTAGGCTGGGTATAGTGTGGGGATATCTGCCTGGTGGGCCTTAAAAAATGAATGGAGACTGGCCAGCTCGGCTCTAGCCGTCTTCTGGGCCCTAGAGGCTGCACACCCATTGGGCCTTCCTGTCCCCCAGGTTCCCCACGGAGATCCATTCCGGGCTCCTGGAGGTCATCTCCCCTTCCCCTCACTTCTACCCTGACTTTTCCCGCCTCCGAGAGTCCTTTGGGGACCCCAAGGAGAGAGTCAGGTACTAGCACACTTCCTTCCTGCACCCCCAGCAACCTTCACACCTGTGCTGAGAGCCCATTCTGTTGGCTGCAGTGCCCCCACATTCCAGTGGAGGACCCCTGCATGGGGGGAGGGTTCTACCCACCCAGTACGTCTGTGGCAGCCACACTGGACGGGAAGGGGGGTACGGTTCTGAGCTCCTGAGGCCCTGGCTCGCAGGTGGAGGACCAAACAGAACCTCGATTACTGCTTCCTCATGATGTATGCACAGTCCAAAGGCATCTACTATGTGCAGGTCAGCATAACCCTGCTCTGCCCCACCGCAGCCCCCAGCAGGTCCGGAGGGTGGGGGCCCCATCCTGAATCCCGCCCCCTCCTACCCCCGCTGTGCAGCTGGAGGACGACATAGTGGCCAAGCCCAGCTACCTGAGCACCATGAAGAACTTTGCGCTGCAGCAGCCCTCGGAGGATTGGATGATCCTGGAGTTCTCCCAGCTGGGGTTCATTGGTGACTGACTGGCCAGAGCCCCTCAGTCTTCCCCACCCCTCCCTCCACCTCCCTCCCCCTTTCCCCTGCCCAGTTCCCTGGATTGGCCACTGCAGCCCCACCTGACCTGTTCTCACCTGCCCCCAGTCACCATCACTGTTTATCCCCTGGTGCCATCACCTGCCTGCAGTAACCACAGGGTTTGCTGTGGGACCCTCCCAAGTAGCCTCCCACAGGGATTAAGACGAAGGAGGGATGGGCAGAGCTGCCCACTCAGTGCTCCCTCCTTCTACGTCTCCCCCAGGGAAGATGTTCAAGTCGCTAGACCTGAGCCTGATTGTGGAGTTCATCCTCATGTTCTACCGGGACAAACCCATTGACTGGCTTCTGGACCACATTCTGTGGGTGAAGGTCTGCAACCCTGAGAAGGACGCGGTAAGCGGGGCTGCACAGAGGTGGGCGTGGCGGCGGGGCACGCGGCTTCTGGTCTCCTTTGTGGCCGCAGGCATGTACTTGGCTGCAAGGAAAAGGTTCTGCTGGCTGGGGAGGCCATGTCCTGGGAGGCAGGTGGAGCTGAGCCCAGGGTGTTGCCCACCTCCCACAGAAGCACTGTGACCGGCAGAAGGCCAACCTCCGGATCCGCTTCAAGCCGTCCCTCTTCCAGCACGTGGGCACTCACTCATCACTGGCGGGCAAGATTCAGAAACTGAAGGTGGGCTGAGTCCAGGAAGAGGGTGGACTGGGATGGGGCAGGGGGTCAGCAGGGCAAGTCCGGGGCCCATTCTAGCACTGCTGTCCTTTGGGGGCTGCAGGACAAGGACTTTGGGAAGCAGGCGCTGCGGAAGGAGCACGTGAACCCACCAGCTGAAGTGAGCACGAGCCTCAAGACGTACCAGCACTTCACCCTGGAGAAAGCCTACCTGCGTGAGGATTTCTTCTGGGCCTTCACACCTGCTGCAGGGGACTTCATCCGCTTCCGCTTCTTCCAGCCACTGCGTCTTGAGAGGTATGTCAGCACCCACAGGTCCATATTGGGGGATGGGCGGGTGGCTACCAGACCTCACCACAAATTTCTATGACCCTATCAAATGACTCAACCTCACCATGCCTGTTTCCTTACCTAAAGACTGGGGCGTATAGGGTAGCCACCTTGTAGAGATTATGTTAGACAGTGCCCATAGGAGCTCAGCGATATTACCTATCACCATCATTCCTGTGACAAGGCCTTGGTTGCCTTGCACAGCCCAATGGCTGCCCCTGGTGGTGCCCAGCCTCATCCAACACCCGAGGCCCAGGCCAGGCCTTTTCACTAGGGGCAGTGCCCATCCTGCAGCAGCTCACAGGCCTTCCTGGCCGCAGGTTCTTCTTCCGCAGTGGGAACATTGAGCACCCAGAGGACAAGCTCTTCAACACATCTGTGGAGGTGCTACCCTTTGATGTGAGTGTGGCAGAGTGTGGGTGTGTGCTGAGGCTGGCTGGCCCTTCTTATAGCTCCTGGCTTCAGCCCCTTGATTTGCCCCCAGAACCCCCAGTCCGATAAGGAGGCCCTGCAGGAGGGCCGCTTAGCCACCCTCCGGTACCCGCGGAGCCCCGATGGCTACCTCCAGATAGGTGAGTGGGGTTGGCAGGCAGAGGTGTGGGGACAGGCTGGACTGAGCAAGGACCTGGGGGTAAGCTCTCAGCGCCACCCTCCCCCAGGCTCCTTCTACAAGGGTGTGGCAGAGGGTGAGGTGGATCCTGCCTTCGGCCCCCTGGAAGCACTGCGCCTCTCCATCCAGACAGACTCGCCTGTGTGGGTCATTCTGAGTGAGGTAAGGCAGGACAGGGCTGGGCACAGGGACGGGAGCAGTTTCCCATAGCTAGATGGGCCAACTCAGTAGTCCCTGCTGACTCTGGGCTGGCTCTTTCAGATCTTCCTGAAGAAGGCTGACTAAGGCAGGGCTTCTGAGAACTGGCCCTGAAGCCCAAGAGGCCTGGCATGTCTTCGCTGCTGCCCCTGGAGGGCCAGGTGTGACAGACCCAGCCTGAAGGGTTGTTCCTGGCACTGCTCAGCAGCTTGGGGTCGCCACTGGCCCGGAGGTCCCAGGAGCTGGTGCTGCCTGCCCACGGGGCGGAGGGAGGAGGTGGCAGTCCCCACACTGTGCCTGAGGCCGACCTGTGCCGCCCAGAATCGTTCGCAGCCAGCAGGGTTGGGCCAGGCCATTTTAGAAGAGCTTTTTCCTGGGCGCCCGCGGTCTCCGGCGCGAACACTGGAATGCATATTACTACTTTATGTGCTGTGTTTTTTATTCTTGGATACATTTGATTTTTTCACCTAAGTCCACATATACTTCTATAAGAGCGTGACTTGTAATAAAGGGTTAATGAAATCTGTGCCTCACAAAGGGTGCTCTGAGCTCCAGCTGGTGGAGGGAGGCCAACTGGTGAGGAGAGGTGGGGTGCCAGGTGATGCTACCCCGAGGCTACCCGCTACCACGTCCTGGCCAATCCACGCAGCAGGACTATCCCTAAGTGCAGCTCTGCCCATTTTCCCAGGACCATCTGGTCTGGGCCTGGCCACCTTGAAGGGTCTGCCCACTTGTGCAGGGGTGGGGGAGACCAGGAATCCGTATACTGGTATCCAAAGTTGTCCGGTCTCCACAGGGTTTCTCCAGTTCTATCACCTACCTCTCATAAACCCAGCTGCTAGCGTGGGAGCCTCTCAAATAAGGCATTCTCCCCATCTTTTCGTTTCCCCTCTTTAGAGAGTCAGCCCTGCCCTTGTCCAGGTCCCCAGAGCCCCCTTCCTGTCCCTCCCCTTCTCTGACACATTTTAGGGCCTCACACCCACCTCTGGGGCCTTTGCACACACCGTTGCCCTGCTTGGAAACCTCTCTGCCGGCTGTGCTAAAAATCACCTCTTGAAGTACGTTCTGTCCCACCGGTAGAACATTCCTGGGTCTGGTCACCCAAAGTACCTGGACGTTTTCTTGTGAGTGCCTGTCTTAAAGACACTGACCATACTCATCATCGTCACGGCCCCACAGCCCCCCGGCAAGATGCCCTGAACGCTCACACTGTTCTAGACTCCAGGGACTCAGTGCTGATAAGAAAGGGTCCCTGGTGTCCGTTATGAAGGCCCGGGGATGAGGAATAAGGTGGCTGAGGGGCAGGCCTCAGAGGAACGGGGGCAGGCAAAGAGAGCGCTGACTTCAGAGAGGAGCCATGGGATGAACCTCGGCGAGGCAGGGCCGCCCGCAGACCCGCCGTATTGCTAGGAGCAGGGCGAGAGAGCATTGGGTCTGGGACCGGATCGAACCCCTACCAGGCGAGAGGTCCGTTTCCTTCCTCGGCCCGTCCCCCGCCGCCCCCAAGAAGCCCACCTAACGGCTGAGGCCCCGGGGCCGAGCCTCTCCAGGCTCCATAGCCCGCGAAGCGCGCGACCCCTTTCGACCCAGAAAGCGCATTCGGGGTTCAGTCACAGGCACTTTATTATTAGAGTCTAGCAAGGGGGACAAGCAACCTCCGCCGTCCTCCAGGCGGCCCTGGCTCTTCAGCCCCGCCGACCTGGCGTCCTCGGTCTCAGGCCTTGGGCAGCAGTGTCCCGATCCATCCCAACAGCGTGGCGCGCAAGTCGGTCGGCAGGAAGTGGACGAGTAGGCCGAGCACCGCCATCGCCACCAGCAGCCAGAGCGCGCGCGCGCTCGCGTACAGAGGAGCCAGCCTGCGGGAGGCGCTCAGCCAGAGCAGGGCGATACGGCAGCCCCGCCCTTGGCTCACCAGGCTCAACCAGACCTCCACCAGGGCCCCGCCCACTTGCCCCCCCCCACACACACTGGTTTGCCTCATCCAACCCGCCATCCTCTCCCCGCCCACCTACCTCCTTTCTCTTCCCTAGTTCTTACCGTTGCTGTGCCGAGCGCGAGTACCCCTTAAAGTAGCGGAGGCGCGCGAATAAGTAGAACAGGCCGCATAGGGCCGCCGCACCTGGGGAAGGGTCAAGCGGGACGGGGTGAGCGCACCGGCGCCGGGATCCCTGGGGTTCCAGTGCATGCGCCCCTGCCCCACGTCCAGACCTTCGTGGAAGAAGATGCCGGCCACCCAGAGCGTGGCGAGGAAGAGCGGGAAGTACTCGCTGCAGTTCACTCTGCGGTAGGGGCGGGGTGGCGTGAGGGCGCTGGCGGGGATCTCGGACCCCGCCTGTCCTGCGCTCGCTTGGCCCCACCCGGCACCCTCTCGCTGCCCCTCACTGGGCTCGGTAGACGCGCTCGAACTCAGGCGGGCCGGTGGTGAGCGGCGGCGACACGCGGAAGGCCCTGCGCGCCGAGATCACCTGCAAGGAGAAGTAGGCTGGGGGCGGAGGAGGAGGAAATTAGGTCTGGCCGCTGGACGCCCCCAGCCTCCTTCGGGCCCCACTTCTCATCCTGCCCCACACCTTCTCTTCCTCCTGCACCCTATATTCGTCACAACTCCCCTTGAAAGCCCTCCCTTAGGTACCTCCCGCCCACGCCTGTGTGCCCACGCCTGTGTCCACAATGCTCAACGGGGAGGGCAGGTTGCAGCCCCCAGATTCTTGTGAGTGTAGGAGGAGGGGGATGCCAGTCACAGGGACATTCGCCGTGGGTGGGGGACTTTCCTTCTGAATCATTTGACTTGCAAAACACAGGCAAATACCCAGCTGCCCCTCTCTAGACATGTACCTTGGCTTTGGGGTCCCTAGACAGGGAGTGCCACCAGGGCCTGAGGGCAGAGCTGGCTGCATCCTTCCAGGTGAAGCAAAGTACATACCCAGTGGCTAGTACACACCCAGTGGCTAGCAGCCCCTGGCCCTCCGCATGCGGAGCCTCCTGGCCCTGCCTCAGGCCAGAGTCACTCAAGCCCAGGTTCTTGAACCTCCAAACTGTGGCATGGCTGCCTGTCTCAGCTTTCCTGACTAGGCACTCTGGACCGGAGCCTAAACTTGACATTCCCCTGCCCCCAGGTGGTTGCAGCTGGGACTCTTCTAGTCCAACCCCAGGCCCCCACTCTTCATTCCAGCATGAGTGGGGGGGTGCCAAGGGTGGGCTTGTGCACACCTCTTAACCCCAGGCCAGGCCCTCCCCCCACGTAGCCCTATGCTGGGTGCCCCAGCTATCTTCCTGCAAGTCCTGTGGCCCTGGAACCCTTAGTGCCAGGCCCACTGCAGACATATCCCAAGTGCACTGTGGGTGCCAAAAGGTGGCCATGCCAACACAGTGTAGGTTCTAGAGGGGGCCCTGCAGCTACAGGAGCAGGGGGTGAGGGCCAAGCTTGCTGGTCTGGCTGGAGATGAAGTCTGCTCAGCGCCTCCAGGCCCCTGCCCCAGGCTGTGCCTAGTCCTAGCCCATACACTGTGGGGCAGTAGTGTCTCAAGCAGTGGGGATATCTGGCCCAGGAATGTGTCCTCTAGGCCAATCTGAGAAGGGCACAAAACAGACACCTTTGGGGAACCAGGGTAGTAAGTTCCATCCTTCTCCAGCTCTGCATGGTCCTAGCATAATGAGGGTGACTTTGAGGGCAGGGCCACAGGATGTCTTTCCTGCTGGGACACCCAGAGAGAGGGCAGCTAGAAAGGACAGGGATGACTGAAGTAGGGCTGTTCCAGGCCCACAGCTTTCCCACTTCCGTACCCAGCCACAGATCACCCATTCATCCTGGCACACACACCCCAGTTACCACAACTCAACACAGTTGGATGCCCACCTGTTCCCTGGAAGTCCTTGGCCTCTTCCAGGGTTCTTTATGTTAGTCAGGGGGCCACCACCCCAACCCCAATCCAGGTACCTGGTATGCCTACTTCAGTCATCCCCCAGGGGCCTTTATCCCTTTTGCTGCCGTTGTCAGCCTTGGTGCCCGCCCAGGGTTTCAGTCTGCCTTGCAGATATCTATCATTCCAGTGCTTACCCCTCCTCATCTGGGGAAAGTGCAAGCTCCTCAGCCCTGGGGCATCCCAGCTTCCAGTGATAGGGTCAGTAGGGTCAGAAGACCTAGGGCACCAGAGTCTGGGCTAGGGGCCTCACCTTTGCCCTCACCTGGGCCCAGACCCTCCAGGACCTCCCCGGAGCTCAGAGGACAGAAGGCAGGCTGCAGGGTCTGAGGCCTACCCACCTCCCAAACAGTAGCCAGCCCACCTTGCAACAGGACTCCCAGGAGGGTGACGATGGCCAGAAGAGCCACCTCGTCCTTCATGGTACCGGTGGCTCTGTCGGGCTGGCTGGTGTGTGAGAGGCTAGCTGCAGAGCACTTATCAGCCTGGGCGGGCTGCTGCTCAGAGGCTAACCCAGGAGAGGAAGAGTAGCTGGCTCTCTCCGCCCCTTTGCAGTGGAGGAGGCAGGGGCAGGGGTGTGACCATGGCCAGAGAGCCAGGGAGCTTGGTCAGACTGAGTGGGCGGAAACTAGGGCCAGATGGAGCCTGGGCAGGAGAAAGCAGCTGGCTAGGACAGCCTGGCCACTTCCTCCCAGTCCTTTTAGCACCTTCTGTGCCTAACCACATGCTAAGAGAACCTAAGCTGTCCATCGGGTGTGCTCCAGCCTTGAGTGTGTCCAGCCACCATGTCATCCCAGTGTCTTCCAGGCCCTGCACCCTTAGCTGATCCCAGCTGGCCCTCCAGATACCCCTTGTCCTGGGTCCGGTTTCAGGAAACTAGAGGCTCCAGCTGGGTGCCCACTGCCACCACTTCCAATCTATCACCAAGTCCCACTCATTCTCAAATTCACCCCAGTGTCACCTTCCAAGCCCTGCCCTGCCCCAGTCATATCTCACCTGGACACAGGTTACAGGCTCCTCATGGTTACCAACCCTGACTCGCCATCCGCTCATACATACCCACTTATCTGTTTCCAAATAGGGCTGTTTTGAAACATGCACCTCTGAATGCAGGGCCATCCTGGCCCTCACTGGCCATGCCAGCCAAGTGCTTGTTTTCTTCCAGGAAGCCTGATGCCCGCCTAGTCCCACAGCTGCCTGGGCTCCATGCACACAAGCCATCTCCAAGGCCACCTGGCTGGTCTGGCACAGTGGGTCAGCCCACTCAGGATGACTGAACCCATCCTTTCTGGGTTTCTGACCCTGGAACAGTCACCTGCCATCTCTGCCTGCCCAGCATCCCTCCTTCCTGAGGCTCCAGCCCTCCCCACACTCAGGTCCTGTGGTCTGAAGTGAGCTGCCCCCACCCCTCCCAGGCCTGAGTGCAGGATATACATGAGCCAAAACTGACTGGACCCAAGGCTTGCTCAAGATGGTGAGATACAGTTCTAGAAACTTCCTTGGAACTTTGGGAAAAAGAGTTCAGGGTGGTGGCTGCTCGTGGCCCCACACCACCCTGAGGAGAGTGGAGCTCATGCATGGCCACTGTGATAGGAGACAGGTGGCTCATGTTCTGAAGCCCAGGGACCACCTTGCAAGAAATGGCCCCTGGCCACTCAGCTTCTCCCTATTGTAACATGGTCACTTCTCTTTTTGGCTCATGCTGATTTGAGGTGGGTTTTGGTCAGCAGTGGCAGAGTCCAGACTGATAAACACAAGCAGGAAGCAAGCACAAGCCATGTCATGGGAGGGACGGGGACAGAGCAGCTAGGTGTTGGGAGCAACTGCTACTGCAGCAGTCTACTGCCCTGGCCTGGCACCCCTCTGCCTCCACACTCATGCCTCCTTCCTTGCTACCCCAAGCCCAGGTTCCAGCCTGAGGGTTGTGTTCCCTGCTGGGTTCCTCAAGAACCCCTTTTACCCTCATCACCTGGCCAACACCCAGTGGATGCCTTTTGGCCAACTTCGCCCCCACTGTAATAGTAGGTGCTCGGTGACAGGCAGTGACTGGCAGACAATGGTCAGAAACAGATGGGAGCATGTTCAACCCTTCGGCTGCCCACTCAGCCCTCTTCCTCTCTGAAACCTGCTCTGGCCTCCCCTTCAGCCCTGGGTCTCCTGAAAGATCGATGCATGCTGGCAGGAGGCCTGTGCACCAAGCATGCCTGCATGCAGTGCATGCCTGTCAGTGTGTTACATGCCCATGTATTCCTCCCAGGGTCCCAGTGCTTGCAAGTGTACAGGAGTTCACCCATGGCCCGTGTGTGTGTCCATGGGTCCCGGCTCGTGTCCAGGCCCTCCTCTCTGCCAAGCTCTCGTTTCCTCTGAGGCCCACACATCCTCCCGTCCGAGCTCGTCCTTGCCCTGGCAACAGGAAGCTGAGGCCCAGCAGCTTCTGAGGAAGTCCCCGGGCAGACATCCAGGCAGGGACTGGGGTCTCAGCCCCTGGAGCCTTCCCCATTTCCCTCAGTTTGTACCTCCCTTGCTCTGAGCTTACTCAGCCTCTCAGATCCCTGCCTGGGCTCAGGCCAACAGAGGTCTAGTCTAAGGCCCTCCAGGTACCGGCCATGTCCCCATCCTCCTGGGCAGCCCCGGAGATGCTAGCATCATGAAGGAAGTGAAAAATCTCCTCCCTGAACCCCTGCAGCTGTACTTCTGTGACTCAGAACGTATGCCCTCTCTACTACAGCCTCTACATGACCCTGAAGAACCTTCTGGAAGCTGAGCTCACCAAGGACCTCTGGGGAGCAGAAAGGCCAGCAGAACCATCATGTTGAAAAGAAATCAGAACTTCAGTGCCACAGACCATCATAAGTGCACAACTCAGACCTTAAGCTTAAAAAAATGTTTTATTTTGAAATTATTTCACTTTCAAAATATTTATAAAAAGTATTTTACTTACAAAAATAGTACAGTTACCACGTACCCTTCACCCAGCTTCTTCTAATATTAAAATCTGATATAACTATAATTCCATTATGTAAACTAAGAAATTAACATTGATATAATACTATCAGTCGTTTTATAGATCTTATTCAAGTTTCACCAATTGTCTCACTAAAATAGTACAAAGACCTCAAAAACACTATGCTAAGTGGGCCAGACACAAAAGACCACATATGGCACGATTCCTTTTTTATCAGCAGTCCCCAGGCTTTTTGGTACCAGAGACCAGTGCTCCTATGAGAATCTAATGCCTGATGATCTGAGGTGGAGCTGAGGCGGTGATGCTAGCACTGGGGAGAGGCTGCAAATACATATGAAGCTTTGCTGGCTCACCTGCCACTCACCTCCTGCTGTGCGGCCTGGTTCCTAATAGATCCCAGACCAGTAAAGGGCCATGGCTTGGGGGGTTGGAGACCCCTGCTTTATATGAAATGTCCAGAAAAGGCAAAGAAATAAAAACAAACCAGATCAGTGGTGGCCTGTGGCTTGAGGAATCTTATTGGGGTGATGAAAATGTTCTAGAACTAGATTGTAGTGTTGTTTGCACAACTCGATAAATCTACTAAACATCATTGAATTATACACTTAATAATAAAAAAAAAAGAATTATACACTTAAGACGGGCAAATGTTATGGTATATAAACTATACCTTAATAAAGTTGTTTTAAAAAATAGTACGAAGACTGCTCATATACCCTGCTTGTCTCGCTTCTTCAACTGCTAGCATGTTATGTAACGACAGCATGTGATTAAAACCAGGAGGGTAACATTGAACCATGACTATTAAGTAATCTACAGACCTTATCCAAATTTCAGCAAATGTCCCATAAGGTTCTTTATCTGGTCTAGAAACCGATCCAGGATCATATGTCCCTGGTTTCCTCCAATCCAGGACAATTGGATGGTTCCTTAGTCTGTCTTCGTCTTTTATGATCTTGACACTGTTGAGGACCGTGGTGAGTTATTTTGTAGGTGGCCTTCAGTTCGATTGTCTGACATTTTCCCATGAGTAGACTGAGGTTATTCAATTTTGGCGAGAAGGCTGCAGAAGTGACATATGCCCTTCTCACTGCATCACGTCAGAAGGAACATGGTGTCCACACATCAAAACCCTAAACTTTCTACACAAGGAAGTAGCACTCATGATGATGGCACATCTTTCTCCTGACTTAACCTACTCTGTCCCCAGTCCATGCTCCACCCTGCAGAGTAACCTGGCTGATTCACACCTGACTTTGGTCCTTCTCACTCAGCCTGATGCCATTTGGGCACCTAGACCCCATGTACCCCAAGTCCTCTGAGCATCCTCCCCTAGCAGCCCTTGTCCCTCTCTGTTTTTCTGGTTCGGTTTCTACCTCCCCATCCCTCCAGGAGTGCCTTGGAGGGGTGACTGTCCTCTGCCTGGTGGGGACTGTCTGCCACACTCAGCGCTGCAAGCCTTCAGCACTGGGCAGGGGCCAGTGTTCCACGAAGGAGCCGAGAACAAGTGAAGGCCAGAGCTCATGCCCTGAACTATAACAATGTATCTTGACTGAACCTCTAACTTGTGCTGGGTGACAGAAGGTGCCAAGGACACTTTTCATAGCAGCAGCCCCTCACACATCTACCGAGAGGGGTTCAGAACCCAAGTTGGTGCCTGTGTCACCCACCTCTGCAGCTCTGCACCTCCCCCTTGGCCATAGCCAAAACTAGCCTGTTGAGGGGCTCCCTATGACCAAAGGCTGGTGTCTTCAGAGTCCATGTGTTGGCTTTTAATGCACTGGAGCTCTTAATTTTATTGTAGCAAGTTTCCTACAATATCCACGTTTCACCTCATGGTTAGCTTTTTTTCCTGTCTCGTTTAAGAAATCCATTTCTATCCTGAGGTCGTAAAGATGTTCTCCTTATAAAAGTTAGCTTATAAAATCTTAATAACTTTGCATTTTACATGTCTTTAATCTACTTGGAATTGATTTGCTTATGATGTCAGGCTGGGGTTGTATTTTTCTTCCCTAAAAGTTCTTTTAAACATAATTTCAGACTTAAAATTTGCAAGAATACAAGAAATTGCAGTATACCCTTCACTTTGGTTTCTATTATTTTACTCTATTTATTTAACCCCTCTCTTTTTCTTTCCTCTCTTTCTGTTTGCACACACACAAATATACATCAATATCATTTTTCTGAGCCATCTCAGGGTAGAGTTCCATAAGTATTACATTCTCATATAGCTACAGTATGATTAGCAGAATCAGACAATTAACATTAAGACAACACTATTGTCTAATCAGTAGCCCTTAATCAGATATTGCCAGTTGTCCCAATACTGTCTCCATGGAAAAAGAAACCCCAGGACTATGCATTCTGCTCAGTTGTCAAGCAATTTCAGTGTCCTTTAGCCTGGATGGGTTCATGAGCTTCCAGATCTCTCTCAGACTTCCCTGAGCACAGGCTAGTTATTCTGCAGAATGCTACCGATTTGGGTTTATCTGAGGCTTTTGCAGATTGTGATCAATCATGTGCTTTGGGCAACAACGTCAGGGGAATGACGCTATGCTCTTCTCAGTGCAGTGCCAGGAGATATGTGAAGTCAGTTTGTCCCTCACCCAACAATGTTTTAACTGTGTCATTGACGTGGTGTCTGCTGTCTTCTTTACTGTAAAGTGAGAAGAGGCGAACTCTTGGCACACCGACCCCACCCAAACCCCCTGCACTAAGACACTTTACCCAAACTCTGCCAAGGCTTCTTGCAGCCTAAGGCTGTGACCTGGGTTGACGCAGCCACCTTATGCGCCAGTTTGGAAAAGCTGAAGGCTGACAAAAGAATTTATCATTTCTTCCAGCCAACACCTAAAGATAGGTTCCCAACCTCCTATTCTTAGAGCATTTATTTAAAACCTTTAAAATTGTAAAGTCCTTCTTTTGTCCTCTTGAATTGTAGATGTGTTTCCTACAAACCAGGAGTGTCCTTCTCAAGGACCTGAAAGCTATTTCTTTGAAGTGTCATCATTAGGGAGGCTGGGGTCTCTGATTCCCGGTCTCTAACAGAGGGGCAGATTCTAACTTCAGCAAGTGTTGGTTGGCAGCCAGGATGATCTAATCACTTTGACCTTGAACGACCCTCTTACCCAATTTTGCCATTTTCCACTTTCCTAACTGCTGGAGTCCCCACTGTTTTTACTTCCCTTACCTTAACTTTGAAAAAGCAACTTTCCTGTTGATGTTTATAAATACTTTTCTTTATAGGGACATACTTTGAGATTTATGTAAAATAATCCCATCACTCCTCAAACTATTGCATATTTATATTTCACCCACTAATTTTAACAACTGTTGGTGATTTCTGTCTCAATCACTTATTATGATGGTTGCCAATTACTAAACTAAAGGGGTTCATTAGCCTGCGCACATAAAGCCAAAAGAGACACGAACAGGGATTTGTCCCAAAGAAAGAAAAGGTTTATTATTTAAGGAAAAGGCTCTAAGCCTGGAGACACAATTGAGGTTGCCCTCAAAGACCTGGCTCCTCTATGGCCTCTGGGGGACAGGTTATATAAGGGAATAATCACTAGTCATGGTAGCTAAGGGTGTTGGCATCATAGGCTCCACTGACTGTTCAGTGCTTGGGTAGGAGGCAGCTGATCATTGCATCAGATCCCAGTATCAGTCACAGCATTATTCTGTAGGGTTTTGAGGGGGTGTGCCCAGTAGGGTTGTCCTACTGTCCTGGGTCTGGAGCTGAAACACTCCTGAGGTCAAGATGCTACCTTTAGTTTGACTGAAACTCTGTTTCTGTGGTCAACAGACCTGAGGCTTTGTTCCTAGGACACTTTGTTTGATGCTGACCTAAGGGCTTAATGATTAAGGGAGTTGTAGTGCAGAGTGTGGAAAGATCGAAAGATAAGGAAAGAGAAGAAGCAAAGGAATCATGACGCTATTAGACTAGACAAGGCCAGTTTGAATCAAGAAGAAAGGAAAGAGGAAAAGTCATTTTAAAGAAGTGAAGTTTTTCATGGTTACATAATTTCATCATTTATTTTTACACTGTACAATTCAATGAGTTTTTTTTTTTCAGTTATAGTTGGCACACAATAATACACTAGTTTCAGTTGTACAACCTAGTAATCAGAAATCCACATAACTTGCAAAGCAGTCACCCCGCTAAACCTAGTACTCCTCCCTCCCTTTACATATTTATTACATTATTAACCATCTTTCCCATACTACACTCTACATCTCCATGTCTATTCTGCAACTATCCATTTGTACCTCTTAATCTCTTTGCCTTTTTTCCCATCCCTAACCCCCCTCCCCTATAATAGCCCTCAAAATATTCTCTGTATCTATGAGTTTATTACTGCTTTTGTTGTTTATTTGTTCTTTAGATTCCACATGTATTTCCGCTTTTGTTGTTGTTCTTGTTGATTTTGTCCTTTAGATTCCACATATAGTTGTTACCATTCTTTATTCCTGTTTTCGATATATATTCTTTTCTTCTTAAAGAAGTCCCTCCAACATTTCCTGTGGCTTGGTGATGATAAATTCCTTTAGCTTATTTTTGTCTGGGAAGTTCTTTATCTGTCCTTAAACTCTAAATGATAGCTTCGTTGAATAAAGTATTCTTGGTTGTAGATCCTGAGTTTTCACCACATTGAATATTTTGTGCCAAGACCTGTCCTGCATAGTTTCTTTTGAGGAATTAGCTGCCAGACTTATGGGTGCTCTCTTGTAGGTAATTAACTGCTTTTCTCTTGCTGCTTTTTAGATTCTCTCTTTGTATTTAACCTTTGGCATTTTAATTATGATGTGTCTTGGTGTGGGCCTCTTTGGATCCCTGTTTTTTGGGATTCTCTAAGCTTCCTGTCCATTCTTTATGTCCATTTTCTTTTTCTAGGTCAAGGAAGTTTTCCATCATTATTTCTTCAAAGAGCTGTTCAACATCTTGATTTTCTTCAGTTATGCCAATTGATGGATATTTGGACCCTTAATAGTGCCCCATGTGCTCCTTAAATTATTTTTATAGTCTTGATTTCCTTTTCTTGCCATTCTGGTTTAGCGTCCTTGGCTTTCCCCTCCTCTATATAGGTCATTTGATCTTTTCTTTATTCACTTTGTTTATTCCATTTAATACATTTCTTATCTCAGAAAATGTGTTCTTCATTTCAGACTGGTTCTCTTTTATAACTTCCATTTCCATTTTTCTGTTTTTTATCTCTTTATTGAAGTTCTCACTGAATTCATCTACACTTCCCATAAGTTCATTGAGCACCTTTATAACCAGTGTTTTGAACTCTGCATCTGTTAGATTGCTTGACTCCATTATTTCTGGTTCTCTGTTCTGTTCTCTCATATGGTTTCTGCTTCTTTGTCTTCCCATTTTGGCTGCTTTTCTGTGTTTATTTCTTGGTACTAAGCAAAGTCCCTAAGTCTCCTCGTCTAATTAGCATGGATTTATGAAGTAGGTGTCCAGTGGCACAGTCCTGAGAGGGGTTCAGCTGTAGGCAAATTTAGCCCAAGCTTATGCCCCTCCAGGGCTACCTGTTAAGATTCAGCAAGCAATCCACAGATGTTGTGCTATAGTTGCCCCAAGAGGCCATGCCATAATCCAAGGTCTACTATCTCCAATGTGAGTCTAGACGCTGCTCAGCAAGGAGAACCTGACTCGCTGAGGATACACCTGGATGTGCTTGCGTGGGGCCATGAGCTGGGGGAGGTGGGGTTGCAGGGAATGCTCTAGGTGGAGCAACCTCTGTTATCCAGTTTGATGATGTCTCTGTTATGGTGGGCTCTGAATCCACACACTGGAAGGGGAGAGGGCCCAACAGGGAACACCAGCACTTCTGTACAGAGCGAGACTCGCCTGGGTCCTCACTCTAACAACTCAGTGTCACCTTGTAAATCCCTGTGCAGCCAAATTAGCCCTGGTGCTCAGAGCAAGCAGGTCCGTCACTGCAAAAGTCCACTTGCGGATGCGGCCCCTTTAAGAGGCATCCAAAGCTGTCGCAGCCTCCGTCCCACTTAAGTACTGGGGACTGGGCAATCTCATGACCTTGCCCCGTCCTACCTTCTGCCATTGTAGGGTGATTTCTTAGATTCCTTCATTGTTGTATGGTTGTGCATCTAGATCCAAGGTGATTTTTCCTTGTTGTTTGCTCCTTGTTTCTGTCACAACTTTGATTTGGTTGCCAAAAGGATGAACAGAACCTCTATTATCTACACCATATTTTCATCCCCTCTTTTTTACATTTATTAATAGGAAAGAGCTTTTTTCCCCCCTGTACTTATTTATTTGAATCATTGTGGATTCACAAATTCTTAAATTCTAAATAAATTCTTATTTTACTTAATGGGTTATAATTCTTTATGACCATTATTTATTATCATGTCCAGATTGTTACCTAACTCAAGGGGTTCACTGCTTGGGGTGCTCTATTCAAGAACAAGACAGGATTGTTGTTAGGTATTTTTATTTACTTGAAGTAAGTAAAGGAGACGGTAGATTCCCATCTTGAGCTCTGTCTCCTGGACTGGACTTAGCCATTGCCTGTACACACTATTTGGTTAATTACACATTGATTTTCTTCTTTGCAGTTGGCTACACTTATCTGGTTGGGTTCTTGTTAAGCTCATCCTGTTTACAACTGTGTCTGCATTTCAACATTTAGCAAGAATAGATCAAGAATTGGTCCAGGTGTATCTCTGCCTTGGAAGGCAGGATATGGACTTTCCCAAGCTGCTCTAGTTGTGCTTTAGTAAGCGGAGAGGGAATGCAGGCTTGAAAACTTCTCTAGAACCCCTCATCTGTAAGTCTGCTGTAGGAAAGCTTACATAACTAATAGGTAGATTCTGCCTTTTGTTTTGTATTTTCTCATGCAAGATGGACATTAAATAAGTAGACAAGCTTTAAGTTGACTAACGTCAATGCTAGATACGAAAACAAGGAAAGGCATATCATGACCGTTTGAGATTTGCTATATTAATTTGCTAAAATTCCAGACTGGTTGATAAAGATGATTTTGCTGGGAGAGGTTGAAACTGCAATTAGATCTTTATTAAATCTAGGTTTGGTATCATGGGCTTTGAGCATGAGTGATGCCATTTTGGGCCTGTGTTTTTTTCTTTAACAGTACATACATGCATACACATATATATGTTTGTGTGTGTATATATATATAAAAATATGACATATTTATATATAGTATATATATGCTTTATTACATATTGAAAAGGGTATAAATATATACATATACTCACATATATCTCTATGTTAAAACCATGAGTTTACACTAATTTTTAGTTCTAAATCTAAAATCACAGGGTTCAGTCTATTCTTCCTCTTTTCCATATTTATAACTCCAGATTTCTCCAATAATTAAAAATCTTATTCCTTTTACCCAAAAGTTATTTATTTGTACAGACAGTAGTCTCAGGATTGCTACCCATTGCCTCAAGAAACCTACCAGCTAGACCTGAATATTTGTTTTGAGTTCCTTTAGCATTCAGCTTGAGGACATGTCAAAATGTTATTCACTTGAAATATGGTTCAGTTCATTAGCTTCTCATCCTTGTTGATTTTGTTTATTCTACCTTTTTTTTGAGAATGTAAAATAATGGCATGGTCCAAATGTTTGCTCAGAGAAGAATCTCTGCCCCCATCCACTCCTGTCCTTTCATCCCACCCCACTCACAGCTGTAGTAACTCACTCATTCAGTTTCTGGTTTATCTTTCTCTTGTTTCTTTTTGCACAAATGAGCAGACACACGTAAATTTTATTTCCTCTTCTTTCCCATACAAAAGGTAGCATACTAGAAACATTCTTTGCACTTTGCTTTCCTGGCTTAACAAAATGCCCTGCACAGCTTGCCACACCAGTTCACAGAGCTCCAACTTCCTCTTTGTTTCTGCAGCCAAGGATCCCACTGTGTGAGGGCCTGGATGGCTCTGTGATCTCGCTTCATGGGCGTTTGGAATGATTCCAACATTTTTCAATTATAAGTGAAGCTTCAATTAACATTTATGTTGTATTTTTTAAAAATACAATGATTTTATAAAATTTAATTTTCTGAACAGCTAATACATTCACTTGAGTCAAGTATAAAAATATAAAAACTGGGTATTAGAATTATTTATTAAATGATATATAGACACTGATTTAGCCAGTAAGAATTTTTGGTGACACTCACTGAAAATCCTCTCTGCCTTGCAGTTTTAAAAGAGCTTAAAATCATTAGAAGCAAAAAACCCACAACACGACAGATGTTCATTTTCCAGAAGTCTCGTGCACTCAGTGGGAGGCCACGGTCGTGGGAACTAGCCTTTCTCCTTCCAGAAGGCTCTCCCAGAGACCAAAGGAGGGCAGGCTTTCAATTAACCTGTTTGAGGCCACAAAAGCCCTTGAAATGCTAATAACTTACCAGCTCCTCAACAAAATCACTCGACGCAAAACTTAACATTCATATTGAGCAGGCTCTTCAGAGACAGGATTTGTGTGCAGGGGTTTCTTCAGAACCTGGACTAGCAGGACTGCCTGGAAGACAGCGGGGCGGACATAGGGCTGGGCAGGGCTGAGCTATGACATGGCTGCAGCCAAGCCTCAGGACTCTGGTCTCTTTTTCTGGAAACATTAAAAAGAAGGAATGAGTGGGACACACAACAGCCAGCTGCCACAGCTGGCCTCAGGCTTCACTGCCACCCCATTCTACTATCCAGTCCAGATTGCCCTCATATCAACTTACCTGGAGGATCACCCAGACCCATGTCCCTGGGGATCTGAGCCCCTGGTCACCAGATGCTACCAGTGTGTTGTGGGAAAATATCCCACAAGCTCCAAAACCCAGGCCAGTGAAAAACCAAGCAGTTCACTAGGAGAGAAGGAAAATTCAAAATTTATTATGGACAGTCCCAGACGACCTAGTGCTCTGAAGATCTGGGCAGAGGGCTCAGTGGAAACATTCCCTTTATAGGAAAATTTTACATAACCTGGTTGGTCATTTTGAACATAAACCGTTACATACAGCAGGAGTTGCTATGTAGATTTCAAGTAGTAACACAGAGAAGGGCAGGAGTTGCTATGGGTAACCAGTAAACACAAATTGTTACAGGGAATGGGAGCTGCTAGAGTATAAACAGTTACATTTATAAGTCGAGCAAAGTGCAAGGGAGTTCTTGCATGAGCTCTTGCAGAAAACAAGCATATTTACAGAAGCAGAAAGATGATTAGTTTTTAATGAAATTCCCCAAATTTCCACTTCATTCCCCCCTTTTGATGCCCGTCTAAATTCTTCATAGGGCATCACCTTCTTGTTTTCTTTCTTGACTCCCTAGACTAGAAATTAATAATTCTATTGCATAAAGATTTTCACTGCAGTTTTTCTTTCTTCTATGGCCTTAAACATTTATACATAAAGGATCTTCTCTCTTGGCTTTTTGCTGTCTTATATTTTACTCTGATGATGACAGCCTGTTCCTTAAATTTACTTAACACACATGTTTTCTCAAATTCTACTGGGTTGTAATCCATATTCTGTCTCTCTCTGTCTCTCTGTCTCTGTCTCTGTCCGTCTCTCTGTCTCTCTCTCTCTCTTATGCATCATGCTCCTTCCATGGGAGTCTCCTTACCTTACTTTATTTACACCTTCCTGTTTGGGTGCCACTTGCTGCGTCCAGCAAGTGGTAAATCCTGCCATGTCCAGTGCGACCTCTGGAAGATACACTTTTGCTACCTCCAAGCTAGTGCATTGCCTCTGAAAGTAGAGAACTAATCTCTAAAGAGGTTATCGGGGTCCTATCCGTGCCATACTTGCATGGGCACACGTGCCAGTTTTGTCATTTGTTTGACATTGTCCTCAACTGCCTAGGCCTAGTCATCTATCTGTATACAATAGTTGATGAGATTGAAATTCCTATGCATGCCTCCTTCTGTTGCTAGCAGATCCTCTAGGGTTAACCTGTTTTGACATTTCTCATCTGAGTCTGCTGATGTGTAAAGCGGGGCAGGGCTCTCCTAGTTTTGTTAGTAGTGATCTCTAAAACTGCCTGCTTTGAATTTCTTCTTCCTGAATAACAGGAAGACTTTACATTAGTGTTAGTGTTATCAATTGCGTGACTAAATTCTGTCGCAGAAGAATTAGGATCCTTTGAAATTCCCCTTTAGTTAATAATTTTCTTCAAATATAATACCAGAGCACTTTGAATATTCTCAAATTTAGTAACCTTACATAGTTTAGTTTTAGAATCTAACAAAAAGGCTTGTGACTTAAATAATATTCATTATACCTCCCATAAAAGTCTTTTAGGGTTTCTAATGAAAAAGGATCTAAATAGTTTACAAAAACATTAAGATTTTCAGATTCATTAGCACTGGTAAACTTACTTTCTTTAACTAATGTGCTTTTATCATACACTACTCTATATGGAATTGTCTCTTGAATATCCAATTTTGTTTTAATATGAAAACTTTTGGGTTAAATCTATCTAATCTTCCTGTTAATACTCTCACTGAATCAGAAACATTAATTTTATTTCTATTTTTTTCTTTTTGCTATTCTAGTATACTTATTTCTCTCTAATACTCTTAGACTAACATTTAATCTAATTCTTTCTACTGGTCTTTTTGTTTATATATTACAAAATCATAGCAATTCTGTACCTGCCATTACATGTTATAGGTGTTTTCTATGTTTCTGTATAGTGATCATAATTACAATTTGTAGTGATTTCCTGAAGCAAATTAAAAGTAACCTTTCTAGCATTGGGGGAACAGTGAGGTAACGGTACTCTGGTTTTCTAGAATAGTACACTCAATTATCATAAATGTATTTTGAATCCTCAGCAACAGCCTTTCTTATATTGGTTAATCTTATTCGATCTGTCAGGCTCTATTCTGTTCTGGAAATCTGGCTAACAAATTCTTGACTCTTCCCCTTTTTATTACACATCTCATTTAAATTTCAAACATCTTTGTGAGTTCTTTCTGCCTCTAGCCTGGCAGTACTGTCCTACATAGTGTGTCTTAAAATCTATTGATTATTACTAAAGGTACATGAGACTGTTATACTGGCATTGCCTGGGTGGGAACCACTTTTGTAGTTTCCTAATGTTACCTGCCCCTTACTAGAGTTCCCCCTCTAACACTTTCAAAACTTTATTACTTTAGACTTTTTCCAAAGAAGGAATCTATGCCTTACATTTTGAAGTATGACTAAACAAATTACATACAAAATTGAATTCCAACAGTACCCGAATTTAAATATTTCTACAAAAGATTATCTGAGAACTCTCATTTCAGTCATTGAGCTGCATTACAATTTAATGAACCTCTAGAAGTTATCAATTTTATCCAATAGACAAACTAAAATTGCCCTTACATTTTTCCAGATAAAAATTCATATCTAACTTAGTTTTTACTCTATTTCTGGGCTAACATGGGTCTGTCTATCTATCTTTTCCTGTGGTCTCTCAAGGCTTTCCCTATTTCAGAGCTGTTTTGGTGGGGGAAGTTCATCTGAGTTGTAACATACATAAGGCTGATTACCTCCTGGATTACATATGGAATATTGAGTCTAGTTATAGATACAGATTCCTTTTTGAGTTTTCTGGTCCTCCTTTAGTGACACAGATACACAACTTACAGTTTTCTGCTCTAATCTCCCTCCTTCCCTAGTGTCCAATCATAAGGAGTTTCACGATGAAATTCCTCAAGCTTCAGCCATGTGTAGACCAGCCAACTTCCAGTTTGTGGCTGGAGCGGGGCATGTTGTATTTACAGGAGCCAATGAAATCCGTCTGCACTGTCAGGGGTAGACTGTGATGACTATCTGGACAATCTGAACAACTGATCTTTATGCTTAACTATACTGACAAACCAGACAAAACTGAGAGAATCTGATTAAATTAGTATAACAATTATCTCATGGAATCTGTTTTACATTGGGCCAAATCCTTTGTAAATCTGACAATCTTATATTTTAATAACACTTGTTATGTTAGACTAATGAACGCTTTAGCTGAACCAAATTATGAAACACATTTTAGCAGATTTCACACAGTATTTTCAGTTTCTGACTCTAGGTTACTTTAATTTAGGGTAATATAGCAAATTAAAATTTATAGTACTTGGTCTATGGCCATGCCACCCTGAACAAGCCCAATGTCTGACCTCAGAAGCTAAGCAGGGTCGGGCCTGATTAGTACTTGGATGAGAGACCACCCAGGAAGATTAGGTGCTGTAGGCATAAATAATAAATATTCTAAAAAAAAAAAAAACACTTTAAAATTTATAGTTCTCTTTCTTGGTTTCAATCTTTTAGAGCATAGGATTACCTGTATAACTCGGTTGGAGCAACTTCTTCTTTTAGTCTTTAACCTGTACTTTTTCTTCTGACTGAAAAGGGTGGACCTAATTTTCTAAAAGAATGAAGCTCTTTTCTAAAATTTCTCTAGTGATGTGGTAGGGAATTCTCTCCAAGACCTGAAGGTGCTGGGACATTTCCAGGTTAGCTATTACCTTAGTGCCTTTACAGGCAAACTCAGATACTCCCCTTAACTAATTTTCCTGTCTAATTCTTTTCTACGAGCCATGAACCCTCTTCTTATATGGATGTTGAAGAATTAGAGGTTTCTTTCTTCCGTATCTGCTTCCTGCTGAGAATGGCTGTAGTCCCTGCTTACTGGAGTTTCATGGAGCTCTTTCTCTTTTTCTGCCTTGATTGGGGCGGGGTCATGAGTTTTCCTGATAAAGCTAGCTATAGTCGTTCCGTGGGTCCGGTTCACGCATTCAACTTTCCCTAAACTTTGCAGCCTTTGAGCCATGTAGCGCTTCTTTTCCCTTCGCCATTTGTAATCCCTCTTTTTGGTGAAAGGCCCTAAACATTGCAAGGTGATAAAAGCATACCTTGAGCTGTTGTAGATGTTGGCCAGATTCCCTTTAACTTGTTGTAGTGCTTGGATGAGTACCTATAGTCTTTTATGATGACCAGGTCTGTAGCAGAGCCTTAACTCTGATTACCTCACTGGCAGTTGTTATTGCATAGCCAGCTTTATGGTGTCCTAAATGGATGACGCTGCCCCCGTGGACTCCTTTCTTAATGTTAATGTCTACTATAAAAGTTAATGATTGGCCCCCTACTTCTGTTACTGGAACAGGGAGCCTGATTGTTCCTAGACTGACTGTTCTTTGGCTAGGCCGATAAGTTTTGTGTGGCTGGCTCAGGCTGATATTTTCCTTCATGGAGTTAGTGGAACTTTTCTGGACCTTCAGATGTTCTCCTGTGGTAGGGGCACCCGTTTTTCCAATGTCCAGTCTCCTTACAGTAGGCACATTGGTCACGGTTCCCCGTTGCAGCTATTGATTTTCCATTGCAGCTATCAACAAAGACACAGTTACCCCTTTGGCCTCTGGTCATGGATCTCAAACACCTCGTTCGCAACCTTTTAGTAGCTGGGTGTCGTTCATCCCAGCAAAGTCCTCCAGTTGTTGAAGTTTGCGGCGGATGTTGGTGGAGGACTGGGCCACAAATGTTGTGTTGACCATGTACTGGTTTTTTCGTGCTTCAGGATCAAAAGAAGTATACACCCGAAACGCCTTGCATAGTCTCTCATAGAGCAATATGGGCGACTCTCCTGGCTAGCCTTTTAATGAAGGGAACAGGAATCATCCCAACCTGGCTGTCCTTGTTCCAGGTACTCCACCACTGTTCATCAGGCTTCTTTATTATTATTAAAATTTCGTCCTTCTTAAAGGACAGGTCCCCAGCATCAATCCCAGGAAAATCACAGAGTCCGTACATGTTCTAATACGCTTAGATATCTGAGTGAGGGCTCCATTAGGATGGTGGTGTTCAAGCAGTGAGTTTTATAAAACTCCAACAGAGCTGGCAAGCAGTCAAATTCTAGGTCCCTGATCTTAAAACTACGGTTGGGCAGTGAGTTGATGATGTAGTGGGAGACTCACGCATTCTCAGACACTGACAGTACATAGTCCTCAGGACAGGTGTGAGAGTAGCAGACTAGGAACGTGCTGTGGAGTTGGCCTTGGAGTTGGGTTTGCGCCTCCTCACGAGACATTGGCCCTACATACCAACCAGATTGATCTACAGAGTTGAACTTGAACCTGGTGGAGGATATGTCACCAGCCAGGCGCTTAAGGGTGGTAGGGGGCAGTGCAGGCACTGATGGTAGAAGCCTGCAGGCACCTTTGTGTAAAGTAGTTGCACAGGAACTGACGGACCTTCCAAGATGTATTCTTTCTTAAGGCCCCCTTGGTGGATTAATTTTGTTAACTCTTCTTTGTCCTTTTGCCTAGCCAGTCTGGCCAAAAATTCCTTATCCTGTCCCTGCCTAGCTCCGCCAAACTGAACCTAAGGGAGCACCACAGTAGCAGTCTGTAGCCACATGTCTATGTACGGCCACTGGTCTGAATACCCAGGGGTCCCTGTCACTACCCAATATACTGCCCTTATGGTGGGGAGGTCTATGTCCCTTCTGGGGGCCACCCTACCCTGAATGCAGACCATTCAAGCTCACAAAGAACACGAAGCTTTTCTGAATTCAGCCTAATCCCGTATTTCTCTGAGAAACCTTCTTTAAAGTTTTCCAACATATAGTCTAAGACAGTTGGCTTAAAGAAAACCCCTCCATATTTACAGGAAACTTTCTCTGAAAATTGGGCACTGTGGCCAATGTTAATATATTCCCTGAAGTTCCAGAAACCTGGTTAAGGCAACACAAAACACCAAAATTAATTTGATGACATACAGAATTCTACTCAAAAAACCTTTTCATAGCATTTGCAACAGACCAATAGTCTTAGAAATATTAAAGCACAATTCCAATTTTGCATCAGTTTACTTTCGACACTTAAATTTCCAATCTTGTTTCTCCTCAAGATCTCTTCCAAAAACCTTCTTCTATATTCTTCCTCTCAGAGTTTCCCTTCACAAACCTTCTACTACTTCCACAAACCTTCTTTACACTTGCTGATTCCTTCAGTTTACCTCTTTTTCACTCTTTCAGCAATAAACACCTTCAAGGCAAATACCTTTCTTTTTCCTTCAACTTAAGTTTCCACTCTTTATACTTTCTGAACACTTTCCTTTCCTACTTACTTAAACCTTCTTCCATATGCCTTATTCCTTCATGTAAACCTGAGGTTCTTCCTGCTCCTCCCACTACAGACAACAATCAGGCCACACAACGGAAAGGGGGATAAGGTCGGATGAATTGGAGGGGATGCTATTCGCTTAGCCCATCTCCAGCCGCTTCCCTCTCGGGAATTTAAGGTGCCTCTTCGCATTGGTGGGTCGGTATAAACCCCTGACTTGGACCACTGGAGTAGACTCCTCACAGAGATCCAGTAGGGCCACCGTAAGCCATATGAGAATCGCTACGGAACTGTGGATTGGGGCTCAGCTCTCGCTTCATAGATAAGCTACGTTTCAGTCAGTCAACATTTGCTCCCTTTCGCACACCTCCTCCCACCATTCCCTAACATGTGCGCTAATGATCAAGCAAGCAGCCGCTTCTTCTTAATTCGTGGAAGGCTGTTGGTTGCCCTCTGGAGGGTGATGGAACTCCCCGCCTTTACTTAGTGTTGACCCACTTATTCCACCCTGCAACGGTGACGCAAAGACAAACAAGGGTGGGGCGCCCCCTCCAAAGAGGAAACCATTCAGTACTCATCTGGCCATGTCCCCTCTAAGGAAGCTTAGGTGACCCTTAGCCGTAGCAGACTCAGCTTTGTGACTTACGATCAGGTGCTAGTCCAATGCCACCATAGACCATGTGCCATTCACCACTGACCTGCAGAATGAGTCCAAACGAAGCCTTTAGAGGATGTTAAGTGTGCTCAGCCGTGGAGCTACAAACTCGTACCTGATCGACATATAGGTCAAGCTGCTCATTCACTCACATATTCATACATCAAGTTAAAACATTGCCTCTCCCCACCATACAAGACTCCTGATGAACTTGGCAATCAAACCAAAGGTTCCCTGACCCAGATCTCACAACAGATTCCCAACTAGTGAGTGCGCACCTCAACCTGACGCCTCCACTGGGGAGACTCCTAGCTTCTGCCCCCGTAGAGACTCCTGATGAACCTGGTAATCAAATAACAGGTTTCCTGTTCAGACAGGTTACAACCTGGCAATTAGGTTAAGAAGGTGTTCCTACTCCTCTTCCTTCCTACAGAGGGGCTGATTTGGGGCTGTCCTGGGACCTCAGGCTGACTTAGTGCTTTGATCTTACTTTGTACTTTTATTCTTTTTACCTTTTTACTTTAACCTGGCGCCTCCTTTAAATACATCAGAATCGATAACTAGATTACCTACCACATTAAATTTCAAAAAGACTACACAGAATTATATACTTTGATCTGACCTTGGTACCTTTTCCTGTTTCCCTTTTCTGATGTCCTTGCGGCCATTTCTGGTGAATTTAGTCCTTCTCTCTCATGAGTCCGGTCACCAGGGAGTCGGGGTGCCAATCTGGAAGAGAACCTGATATATCCAGGTGATGAGTCTCCTCAGTAGTCTTGGTTCCCATTCACCTTGGCCAGACCATGTCACTGGTCTAGCAGCTCAAGAGGCTGGCATGGTTGGAATCTTGCTGAGGCCTCCAAAATGTTGCGGAAAAATATCCCAAAAGCTACAAAGCCCAGCCAGCAAAAAACCAAGCAGTTCACTTAGAGAGGAGAATTCAAAATTTATTACGCACAGTCCCAGATGACCTAGTGCTCTGAAGATCTGGGCAGAGGGCTCAGTGGAAACATTCCCTTTACAGAAAAATTTTACATAATCTGGTTGGTCAGTTTGAACATTAACCATTATATACAGCAGGAGTTGCTATGTAGATTTCAAGTAGTAACATAGAGAAGGGCAGGAGTTGCTATGGGTAACCGGTGAACACAAATTGTTACAGGGAATGGGAGCTGCTAGAGTACAGTTACATTTATAAGTCGAGCAAAGTGCAAGGGAGTTCTTGCATGAGCTCTTGCATACAGCAATCATATTTGCAGAAAACAAGGATATTTACAGAAGCAGAAAGATGATTAGTTTTTAATAAAATCCCCCAAATTTCCTCTTCAGTGCAGGGGGGCTGCACTAGTCCATTAGCCACAGGGTGCACCTTCTAGGGGTCCAGAGGGGGACAACATAGTAGATCCTGCTGCCGTGTACCCAGCAGCACTACCGTGAGGAGAGTCCCTGGATCCACGTGAGACGTGTTCTGTACTGGCAGGTCAATCACTGCCCCCTCGGACAGCAGTGCTGGCCCAGGCTCACCGATTGGACAGCCTGAGCCACACCTGGACTCTGTGTCCATTCCAGGAGCTGCAAATGGCTTGTGCCAGGGACATAAATGACAAAAACTGAGGAGCAGTCAGATCAGGGTAGACTGAGGAGGCCTCATGATTTGATGCAGTGTGATCCTGGATGGGGTCCTGGAGCAGAAAAAGGGCTTTTATGGGACAACTGTTGAAACTTGATTAAGATCTGTTGATCAGTAAACAGTTTTTGTTTCAGTGTTAATTTCCTCTTTGTAATAACCGTACTGTAGTTATAAAGGATGTTAACATATAATGCAGCTGGGTGAAGGGTATAGCAGTGTTCTTTGTACTGTTTTATTGAGGTATATAATTTATATACCATAAAACTTACTCATTTTAAACATACAATTTAATGCCTTTTAGTAAATTTACCCACTTGTGCAAGCATCACCATAATCTGGTTTCAGAACATTTTCAGCACCCAATAGCCCGGCCCCAGGCCACCACCGATCTGTTTGCCATCTCTATTTTTTGGCCTTTTCTGGACACTTTGTATAAAGGGAATCATATGATATGTGGTTTTTCTGTGTCTGCCAACTTAATATAATATTTATGAGGTCTTTGTACTAACACAACTTTTTTTTTAAGTCTGAAATTACTTCAAAATAAAAAGCTAGGGAAAAAAAAGAACAGACAAATCACTGCCCCTTCCAGCATAGGAGGGACCGATGTGCTGCTAAGTGGCGGAGTGGACATTCAGCAGTGACAGAGCTAGCCTCGGTGAGTTGGAACCACGCTGATGGGGCCATGCAAAACCCCCACCACTGCCACCACAGCTAGTTCATCATAAACCCCTAGCATAGGAGTGGCCAAGGCTGGTTGAGGCCATTGCACTTTGGACTTGGCTTGGTTGAATGTGCAGTAGTCCACAGTTACCTCCGGGGACCATCTGCTGTTTTGGGGGACAAGACTGGTGGATTAAACGGTCACTTGTGAGGGAGCCCACCTCCGCATCCTGTGAGGCTTTGGGCAGCCTTCGCTCTGCCTTTCCCTCCAAAACAACACTGCCAGGAGGGGCAGGTCAGGGGCCTCTCTGCCAGTGGGTGGGTTCTGCAGCGGTCAAGGGTGTCCCTTTCTATTGAGCATTAGGGCCAGGGAATGAGCAGGTGGGGCTGTGGCCATGGGACTGTGAGCTGGGCCAGGACTCCCTTCACTCTGTCGCTCCCACACCTAGGCAGCCCTGAGGACACTTGGCATCCCCAGGTACCAGTGTCAATGCAGACCTCATTTGTAACCAAGCACCTGAAGCCATCTAGGAAGTCTTCTGCCCTGGGGTGCAGTTGTCTGAGGTACTGGCTGCAGGTCCCTATGGGAGGGGCCGGGAGGGTCATTCCTGTCCCATTCACAGCCATGATGGTGAAGCCTCCCTGCAGGGTCCCTCCTTGCCTTCAATCAGGAGGTTATGAGTCTGACAATGGCCTCAAGCCTGAAAATGGAGTAATGTTCTGTGAGTTTGCTCTGGGGTAGCCACCCTCAGCCATCCAATTAGGGGCCCAGGGTGGCCTCCTGGTTGTTCAAGGGAAGCCAGCCCCTCGGCAGCTGCCCGGCTACTTGTCCCAGTGACTCCACGACCTGTCAGAGCTCCCAAGCTCCCTGTGTGTCAGTCCCCCAAACAGGACAACCCTATGTCACAATAATCGCTCCACCAGCTCTGAGAAGCACATGCTGCCTGCCGCCTGGCCCATTGCTGTGCAGTCCTCTTAACCTCATTGCTTTCAGGGTGCCCGGTTCTGTTGCAGCATCTAGTATCAGTCTGGGCCTCACCGGGGGTAGAGGCGTTGCCACCCAGCTTCTCAATGATGTGGTGCCACCTGTCCAGTGCACTCTCTCTTTTTTGTAAATGAGATGTCCTCTGGGTCCTCTTGCAGAACCTATTTGGCTGCTGGGTTTTGTGGCCTGTCATGGATGTGGCTGCGGCTTTCTCAAAACTTCCAGAGTCACGCTGGCAGGATATTGGCACTATTTCCTGGGGGCTTGACCAGCCCAGCTGGTAAGTCCATGTTATAGCAGGTGCTCCCCTATGGTGAAGACCTCCTTGAACCAATTTCCTATCAGTGCCATTCCAGCCCAGCCCCCTCGGTCCCTGCACACTCCTGCTCTTGCCTGGCCACCTCGGCAGGATCATGCAGTGCCTTCAGCATGTCTCCCCTTTCCTCTCTTGGCAGGCCCAGCCCTTCCCTGGCCAGGTGACGTTGACACATGACCCTCATTTTGGAGTAGGTGGCCTGGAGGGAAGGTGAGGAACAGGCCCCAGAGGGAGGGCACAGAGACCTATGTGTAATTTTCAAGCAAAAGGAAAGCTCCAGCTCTTAAGAATGTGGGGCGGTCCATCTGCAGGCCCAGAGGGTTCAGGGGGACCTGGGTTTCAAGGCTTTCTAGGGCATCATCAGATGTTCCCATCCCAAGTATCAGGGACCCTCTCCTTCCTAAATAGGAACTTGGCCTTGATGGGTTGAGAGTTTGACTTTCACACTGAAGTCCTGATCCTCTCAGACTCATCGTCTGCTAAGGAGTCCTTGGATTCCACACACTGTCTTCAGGTGGTGATTTATCACCCTTTGCTTTTCATTGTCTTTCTCCAATGCATCACTGACAACCCTTCTGATACACTCACATCACTGCAAGTGAGGCCAGGAACAACCTTCTGATGCCAGTTCCTTGTTTTTTTTAAAAACATTTTATTCTGGTAAGAAGACTTAATATATCTACCCTTTAAAGTTCCTAAGAGAACACAGTATCAGGTTCTTGACTGTGTCCAGCAGGCCTCTAGCATGGATTCATCTCGTCTCACTGAAACTTCATGCTGGTTGATGGGCATCTCCCCATTTTCTCCAGCCTCTGCGACCACCATTCTACTCTCATTCTATGAATTTGACTCTTTTAAATACTTCATGTAAATTGAGTCATGCAGTATTTGTTTTCCTGTGATTGCTTATGTCACTTAGCATAATGCCCTCAATGTTTCATCCATGTTGTGGCATATTGTTGAATTTCCTTTTTAAGGCTTAATAATACTCCATCATATGGATAGAGCATGTTTTCATTGTTCATTCATCTTGGCTATTGTGAATAGTGCTGCAGCAAACATGGAAGTGCTATCTCTTGATTTCAATTTTTCTGGGTAGATAAATATCCAGAAGCAGAATTGCTGAGTCGAATGGTAGTTCTATTATTAATTTTCTGAGAAACCTCTGCATTGTTGTTTTCCATAGCAGCTGCACCATTTTGCATTACCACCAACAGTGCACGAGGGTTCTGTTTTTTCCAACACATTTGTCTTTAGTTTCAGTTCTTATCATTACTCCTTCCTGTAGACTTCTCAGAGGCCTAGGACATTGCATTTTCTTCCCCGCATCCTACCCCAGTATCACCAGTGATGGGCCCTCATTGTGGTGGATGCCACAAGCCAGCTCTGAGAGCCCTCTCGGGTTGGCTTCCCCAGAAGCAGATCTAGGTGGGGCACATACCAGAGATACCACCCATGAGCAAACAAGGGCATCTGGACTGGGAAAAGGGAAGCTGAACTGAGATGAGGTTATACAGAGGCCTCAGCTGGTCCCAGGACCTCTGGAGACATCCCACATCAAGGAAGGGGCTGCGTCTTTGCATTCCACACTGACCAGTCTCCAGGGGGCATAGCTGCAGGTGAGGCAGCTCACTTACCCCAATGGCAGTTCATAGGAGGCCTTGGCTGTGAGCTGGCATAGCCAACATTCCCAGCATTTGGGGAGGGGGACCCCTCCTGGCCTTGAAGGGGAAGCTGAGCTCATACCGTATTCTGAGTGGCCAGCTAGGGCTCAGACATGCCCTATTCTCTTGCTCTAGTCATCTGAGAATGCTATTGGGTGGCTAAAGGTGGGATGGGTGACGAGGGTGCCAACAAGAGTAGGCAGGACAGGATAGGCTTGATGAGATGAATGAGAGGCAGCTACAGAATTTAAGAAAAGCATCATTCACTGCACAAGCAAGTACCTAGAAGAAGAAATGGCATGAGAGGGACATAACTAACGAAGCAGACTGGGATTTGTTTAGGACCCTGTGCCTCCAGCTTGGGGTAACAGGACACAGCAGGTAGAAGGGCCGTCCGTACCTGTGGCTTTTGGCACAGAGGTGGACTACAAGTGGCAGGCCCGTCCTGAGTGTAGGAAGGAGCCTGGGTGCTTACAGAAGCATAGAACAACCTGGACCCTCACGTTGCAGACAAGGGATGGTGCTGGTGACCGGAGTGATGAGTCTAAAGGCAGCGTAGCAAGCACTCGTCAGCTGTGTCTAGTGCAGCCAGAGCCGTAACGACTCACTAAGAACATGACTCTGACCCTTCAGTAACCTTAAGTTCTGCTTTCCAGGTGCGATGACTGATGGGGCCTTCTGCACAGACTCCAGACTCCGTGAGTATGTGGCATAGCTGTCTCTGCTCTCTCCACGGCTTCTGGTGGAATCTGCCCCATGTGGAACCTGCAGCAGGGTAGTCTTCTGTCTCTGCCACACTGGTCTGAACAGGGAATCCCACCCCCCACCTCACCCCCAGGGCAGCTGCTGTATTTGGCACATCCAGTCCTGCATTGGACAGTGCCTCATTTTCCTTGGCATATTAACCTTCAGAGAGTGCATTCCAGGGCACTGCCCAGGTGATCTGTGCGTTCTATATTTGCCATGCTGCTTTCTGTGTCAGGGGAGGGTCTGAAGTTACTTTTTCCAGGCTTTGTGAAATGGTCTATAGGTACCAACTGGAGTCTGCAGCCCAGTTTTTTGCAACCAGAGAGCAGATGACCTCTGAACCGTCAGCGTGGCCAGTCTACAAAGCAGCAGATGCATTACCAGCTGGAGGACAAAAGGGGAGATGGCCAGTGAGGCTGACTCACCCCTTGGCAGAAGGGCAGCTATTTCCAGGACATCACCCACCATCCTGGGCTGCCCGGGAATGCCTGCAACTTCTCGTTGAGTTCAACCACTAGCCCAGCCCAAGTTCACAGGCAACCACTCAGCTCCTGCTGTGTGGCCTGGTTCCTAACAGGCCATGGACTTGCAATAGATAGTTCAGAAGCTGGAATGCTTGGCCCTTGCCACTGCTGAGGCCTGGCTGTCCAATGCCTCCTTTGATTGTGGGAATTATCTGGTAACCTTGAGTACGAGCTGGGGGCAGGAGATTTTTAGAGTGGTATTAGCTAGATTTCTTTTCTATTGGCTTCCAACATAAGCCCAACAAAACCATCAGTCCAAGCTAAGTTCAAAACCTCCATAAACATTTAAAGTAACGGTATTGTATCTCGTCAGGTGGAAGCACTGTGATGTACTTAACCAGTCCCCTGACAGCTGTCCAGACTGTCCCAGCTTCCTGCACTTAAGAACAGTGCCACTACAACACCCCTGTGCTAGGACCTTTTTCTGTATCCAGGATGGCTGCTCAGAATTGGACTTGATGGGCTGGACACACAACAAGAACATTTTAAGAAGTCTGATACTTTTTGCAGAATTTCTTCCCACAAAAGGTTGTATAGCAGCCTGCCACACTGCAGCCAGCACTGTTACTCCAACAAGCAGAGTCATCTCACATTTGTTCTAATTTGCACTTCTTTGTTACTGGTGAGGATGACCCTCCCTGAGACACAGATATTGAAATACGACCAATTAAAAACTTTACAATGGCTATTGCACACTTAATAGACTACACTATAATATAAACAGAACTTTTATGTGCACTGGGAAACCCCAAAATTCATGTGACTGGCTTTATTGCGGTGGGTCCAGACCGGAAACTGTGATATCTCCAAGGTGTGGCTGTAAAACATTTCAACTGCTAAGGACCTAAAGTATCCCTGAGTAAGCTGGTCCAAACTCCCTCACGTTAGACATGAGGACATGGAGGAGCCCCACAGAGGGGCCTTAGTGGTGTTGTGGTAGCCACATCTAAGTTGTCTTGGTTGCTCTAACCGTTTCCTATAACGGTTGAAGGTTGTTCACTTCCCTTACCATAATAGGTAAGGGACTTTTCAGTGTCACAGCTGACATGGCACAGACCACTGGCCCTGGTTGGTCATCCCCCTTATGACCCGCCAACCAATCAAAATACACTTTACTATGAGGAAGTATAAGGTGTGTATAAAAGGGAAAGCCCTGCTGTGATCAGGGCTCAGCCTTTGGATGTGAATCTGCTGTCAGTGCTGGCACCATTAAACGCTACTTCCTGCTTATTGCCTTGGTGTCCCATCTCTCTGTCCGAGTATCTTGCAGCAGTGTCAGTTCCAACTCCATGCCTATTGTCAAATAGCATAAGTGACTCTGAGGTAAACGAAAACAAATACCTCACCCCCACCTCAATGCTCAGTAAGAAAATAGCCAAATGACAAAAAAAAAAAAAAAAAAACAAACCAACTACCAAACAAAGCGCTGGTGGCCCACTTCCTTCCCTGCTGGCACAGCCATGTAAAGATAATACATAAGCAGTTTCCATACTAGCAAAATACTTTTATTATTTTATAATGATAAAACAGGAAAGTCAAGATTTCTTTTTGGTGTATACCAGAGTTAAGGGAAGTAGAAGAATAAGGGGATTAATAGGATTTTTACTTTGATGACAATAAAAAGTTAATACCAACTGTTTGCCATAAAACTTATCATAGCTCCCCCAAAACACATATATAAAGGATCATAGTTTTAAAATCTATAAAAGTAAAAAATATACAGTCAGAGCTCTAACGCTTATTCCATCTTTAATATAAAATTGTAAACATTTATTTACACAAAGCGAATGTGTATAACGAAAGTCCGAGCACCCTTTTGAGTCATGGCTCCTGGAAGATGGTGATTTGCACTGAAGCAGGGTCCTCTCCCCCAACCACCCCAAACCAGGTTCATAAATAAAGCCATGGGCAGCTCCTGGGGGGACCCCAGCATCACATTTTATTGCTCTGACACTGCAGCAAGCAAGCAGCCTGCTGTCTAGGTGGCCCCAGGACTAAGGCGGGGGCAGCCCTTCCCAAGAGGGGAGGCAGAGTGCCCTGGGGACAGAGGTGAGCAGCAGCCAGAGGGAGACCAGTGGGAACAGCGCTCATCACTAGCCTCCAGCCCGCTATATTTGGTAGAAAACCCACTGAAGTCCCCCTATTCCACTTCAGATTGGGGAACTTACTCAGAGGGTGGAGTCTTCACTGGCTCTATGATTCATTCCCTTCTGGGGAAGGTGAGGAGGGCGGTTAAAGGGCAAATGGCCCAACACCACCATTTGTGGTGGGAAATGGCTATTAGAGAAGAGGATCTGAGGGTCCAGGTACCCCTGTGAAGGCACTGCTGGTGCAAAATCGTTACCGATGTGTGGATGGCCCTCCATCCCTTCATCAAAGCCACTCAGGCTGGCCGCATGAATACTTTCCTTGGCTCAATTCTTTACATATGATACTCCTTAAGTATTTTGAGACTCCAGGGACATAAAAATGGAGCTGTGGTTTCTCCAGAGACTGCCCTACGTCTGAGCCACTCTTCGGCGCACCTTTTTCTCTCCAACACTCTGTGAAAGGCTCTCACCCCATGCTTGCCATTTCTGAAGTGCTCTCTCCATCTCCTTTTCCACAACCAGGCCACACGTAATACTCTGTTTTGTGGACTCTTAGCTTAGCCAAGTCTATTAATTCACAGACCTTAAAAGAGAAATCCACTTGAACCTTTTAGAGAGGATGTATTAGTGTTATAAAGCAATTATCTTTAAAAAGTGCAAGTCATCTGACATGGGAGTGGCAGAAGGAGTAAAACAAAGTTGAATTCCTTACTGGGCCGGGCCTACAGCCTGGCCTCCCTCCCCAACAGGGCACACCTCTGAGTTCTCTTCTTTTGACGATGCTTTCCTTTCTAGGGAGGGGTACCCTACTCTTGCCACTGCTAGGACTCCCTAGGGAACTGTAATGACTCTTTCTTTTCCCCTCCAATCTAGTAAATCATTGCCTTAAAGAGGTTTTCCGTTTGAGCTAGAGAGAGAAAAACGGAGAGGCAGAAAGAAAAGTCATGGGAACTGAAGCCAGGGTGAAAGAAAAACAGCTTGTGCACAACTCAAAAAGTCACCTTCCTAATACAGTAAATAGAAGTTGTCAAAGAAGCTGCAGAAGGTAGGAAGTTACAATGAAAATGAACACAGAAAACCCAAAGACTCCATTTTGGCAGTTAGCCCAGGGCTGCCTGGGATCTTCCTAAATGCTGACCTGGAAGAACAGCCTTCTGGGAGGGGGAGGAGCTGCTGGAAAGACCACATCTGTCACCAGCTCTGCCATTGCACAGCAGCCTGTTCCTTTTTGGCACACGTAGTCATAGCCATCACTTACAGAAATGATTTCCCAGAGACCCTCTCGTTCCTCTGAAAGCTGACAAAGCAGGAAAAAGTCTCTTCACCAAAAGGACGCCCTATGTTTCTATGCCACTTAATCAACTTAAACCACCACCTATCCTAGGCTGTTTTAAAACCTTTAAAAAATTTAACCTTTACTATGCTACAATTGCAAATAGTTCTGCTATATAAGTTTCAACAAAAACTTGTCCCCAACATTAGGGCATGAGGAGAAATCTTGGATTAAGTCAATGCGATGGCACAGATTTTTATAAGCTTGACACCATGGGATTTCACTGTGGTAATTTGGTTTTTTGGTCATTTGGAAAGAAAATCACCTGTATAAACCTGTCCTGCTGTCTCAAATGCTAGCAGATGGTCTGGGCCAGCCCGACTGCCACAGTGGCTGGCTTGGAGCTGTGGGCTCCGCAGAACCTGGCCAGGCTGGGGTCAGCCGTGGGCTCTGCTCTACCCACCCAGCACCCCAGGCCATGGGCTTTTGGTCTAAACAGTTGCTCATTGTTGAAGATGAGACAAAAATACAGGGTGTACGAACACTGAAAACACCATAAACCCTCCCATTACTGAGGCCCCAAAAGGTCATCCAAGTCACTCATCCACTCTTCCGAAGTCCTGTTCTTCAGTAGGGAGTCAATCAGGTCGGTGTCTCCGGCCATGCTGGCCAGCCCGCTGCCACCTGGCTGCCCGCTGTAGGCAAAAGGCAGCTCCTGGCCCACAGTCCGCATGGGGTAGGCCTGGGCGCAATGCAGCCCTGCCCGGCCACTCATTGGGGTGCCAGGGCTCTGGCTGAAGGCCCCCAGCTCAGGCCCCCCAGGGCTCAGGCCTGGCAAGCCCTGCTGTGGGGTTCCCTGGGGTGGGGCCGGGGCAGGAGCACTGGCCCTCTGCTGCGCACCCACGGGGGGCAGCAGGGACCCTGCAGTAGCTGCCGAATTCATGGGCGCCATGGGCCTGCTGGGCATTGCTTGGGAGAACTGTGGGGTGGGCATCTTCAGGTGGGTCTGCTGCACGTGGAAACCAGAGGGCGCCGGGAAGGGGCTCACAGTGCTGCTCCCTGGGGTCTGGCTGCGCAGGCTCGGCATTCCCTGATGTTGCCAGGAGGGGTTCTGGCCCCCCAGGGCCGCTGACACCCTTGGGACCTGTGGCTTAGTTAAACCGGAGTTCAGGGTCCCCTTACTGTGCTGTTGGGAGAGGCCAGAGCTCCCCAGAGAGTTCTGTCCGTAGGCAGCTGAGACCGAGGTGTTTTGGCCCAAGCTGGTCTGCCGTGGGCCATGGGTGTGTCCGTTGGTAGCCTGTGGTGGGGGCTGGGCAACCATCTGGGTTATGCTGGACGCCATGCCGTAGAGGCTGCCCTGTGGCATGCTCTGGGAGCCAGGGAACTGGGCCACAGCCCGGTCCTGCTGGCTTGAGTTTGAGGGGAGAGAGGAAACTGAAGTGTGTCCAGGGCCCACTGGCATCAGACTCCCGGCCTGAGGGAACACTCGAGGGCAGCTGGAGTTGGAGGGGCCCAGGTTGTTCATGCCGGGCACAGCGGTAGAGGAGCCTAGAAGACAGAGAAGGGTCTGTCAATTAAGCTGGCATTTCTTGAACCTTACTGTGGAGACACTCCAAGACTCAAGGTGCAGCCGCTATGCTATGGGCATACATCAACAATGGATGGTCAATGGGCTTCAGAGAAGAGCCCTGGGGGCTGACAGGGCAGCAGGGCCCAACACGGTGGGACAAAGGCCAGTCTGCAGCACTGGGGACACCAAGACAGGCAGGGAGGAAGGGACAATGCGTGGAAGGAAGCTGGTGGACTTCCAAGGCCCACCCCATCTCTGCTCTGCAGCAGGCCCTACAATGGGCACTGAGGTTCCCAAAAATCTGACTCAGGACCTGCCTGAATAAAGGCTCCAAGCGGTGTGACAGGTGACAGCAAAGGTGGGTTGGCAGGCTGTAAGAGTACAGGGAATAAAGGCTCAATGCCAGGGAAGACTGCAGAAAGCAGCAGAGAGATGGTGACAAATACACTGTGTTTTAAAAGGGTGGAAGTTTAACAATTTGAAGAAATGAGTATTCCAGAGAGAAGAGAATGAGCAAAGATACAAAGTTATGAAAGCAATCTGTGTGGGTAGCTCCGGGGCTGTGGTGTGAGGAAGCATCCAGCTGCTTAAAGATAAAACTGAGGAGTCTTGGCCACACTCAGAAAGACTTTGGGCATTGTGAAGGACAGGGCTGCATGGCCCAAGGGTACTGGACTGCGACCATGGTTCAGAGCCTGCTGGGCCAGGGCTGTTAAATCACTCAGGTGAGGGTGCATGCAGTGGGCACTGGGGGGTGGCAGAGGGAGTGTGACAGCATGGTTTTTACACCATAGATGACAGGTGGGCAAGGCATGGAGAAGTCCAGATGTTTACTGAGCACCCACTCTGTGGCGGGCACTGTGCTTGAGACAGCATAGGATGGGATAGAGAAGTTATGGCCTTGGGGAACTTGCTGGACACTGAGGCAGATTTCTGAGTGACTGTGTAGGGGTTAGCCATAACAGTACTGTTTTTCCTTTCACTCTCCCCACTAGCACCTAACTAAAAACTGGCTTGAAGAAAAGAAATAGTCCATTTCACTGTCAGTGACAGCACAAGACAACGTAGGCAGAGGCAGGAACGTTGGCTGAGCCCCAGGCTTCTGAGATGCCTGCTGACTCCCACCTCAGCCCATCAGTGCACACAAGGCTCCATTGCACCCTCCAGAATGCAGAGCAGTAGCCAGGTTGTCCGGGACGCTTCGCAGTGAGAGTCATTGACCAAGAAAAGGACAAGCTCCAAAGATATTCTAAGAAGAGCAGGAAGGCAGGTACAGACCACATTTTGCTGAGTCTGTCAACTGGCACCACAAAGTGTTTCTGGAGTGACAGTCTGAGCAATGGCAGCCATGTCTCCTTGCATATCTGACACATGACAGCTGAGAACTTGGAGTTTTTCCTGCCCTTTCCTGGTCAACTATCCATGGCTGGCGGGGCCATCTGTGAAACCGAAGTGAGTAGACAGGAAGAAAGAAGAGCAGCAAAGGCCTCATACAAGTGTAGTAAGTCTCCATTATCTGGAAGCCAGGCAGTGGTCATTTTACAGAAGCAGAGAACATTTTTAAGAATTACAGAAGCCATTTCCTGTTGATAAGATATCTTCCAATTAGCAAGGGCTTTGCTTGAAAAGACTGTATAGCTAGAGACCCAGCCAAAGTGGTCTGCCTCTGTGAGCCTCCTCTCCCGGCCTGCAGGGTAACTTGATAACCAGGAGCCTTGGCTAAGTGGACTGAAGTATACCTGAGCAAGTGAACCCAGTGTGCACCTGGCGCGAGGCTGGGCAGACAACAGGAATGCGGCACGCATGGAATGGAGCACCTGCTCATCAGGGCCCACCTTCCCCTGCCCCACAGCCACCAACTCAGAAGCCCCCTCACCTGTGAACTGTCCAACTTGCTGTGGGAAGGTGCTCTGTGTCGGGTCTTGGTACTGGGGTGGTGGGCGAGTCAGGTGACGCTGAAACTGCTGCTTCTCCTAGAAGACGGCAAGAGCAACAGAGCGAAGCAAGCGACCCACATGAGACACACAGTGAGGTCAGAGCGGGGTCGGTCCAAGTCTGTGACTCACAGACGGACTCCAGTGGAGATAACGCTCTTGACCTCATCTGGGAACTTTTAATAAACACCATGAAACAGAAAGAGGGGGCAGACCTAACAACAATAAGTAAGAAAAAAAAAAGACGGTGTATCAGTTTTAAAAATGGAGGGCAGATCAGGGAAATGCAAATCAAAGCCACAAAGGTATACCACTTCACACCTACTAGGATGGTGGGATCAAAAAGACGAGCTTGGCAAGGACATGGAGAGACTGGCACCCTCACACACCGCTTTGGGAGACAGTCCAGCAGGTGGTTCAATGGTTTAATGTAAGCGTTACCAACCATATGACCACCCCAAATACACACTCAAGAGAATCAAAAATCTATGTTCACAAAAAAAAGTTCAGGAAACAAAACGAATGTATCTCAACAGGTGAATGGATAAAAAAAGTAACAATCATACAACAGAATATTATTCAGCTATAAAAAGGAGGAAAATACTGATATGAGCTATAGCAAGGTTGAACCTTGAGTCCACTTATGTGACATGTCCAGAAATAGGCAAATCTAGAGAAATAGAAAGTAGATTAGTGGCTGCCTAGGCCTAGGAGGTGGGAAAATAACTTTTAATGGGTATAGGGTTTCCTTTTAGGTGATGAAATGTTCTAAAATTGTAATGGTTGCACAACCCTGTGAAGATACTAAAAACCATGGAATTACACACTTTAAACGGGTGAATAGTATGTCACATGAATTATATCCCAATAAAGCTGTTATTTAAAAAATGGCAGAACTGAGGCAGTGATGTGAGTTTTAAAATCACCTCTGGATTATTTCTTCTCTTATGTCTTAAAGATATAAGTTAAAATTCTGCAAACTCTTATAACCTTCATACCTGCACACTGCTTAGTGACCAAGCAGATGAACTGCAGGGCTTTAGAGGGGACTTGTTGGTCCTGGTTCTACAGCTCCATGACTACAGGCACGTCTTCATTTGTTTCACGTTCCGGCTTATAACAAACTCTATATTTGCAACGAAGGTGGGTCCCACAGAAAACCAGTGGACCAGGGAGCTCAGTGCTTGGCAGCTGCCAACAGGGGACATGGAAAAATGTCCCTAACACACCAAGTTTTAACCACAGATTCTGTCTTCATTAAAATCTCCACTAAGTGACATAAAGCTGCTTCTGACACAGGCCACCACTGTCCGAGAAATGCCTCAATCCTGGAAAGGAGTTTAAAAAAGCAAAGCACTAATGCTGAACATGCAAATGAGCACACATTCACATCACCCCTAGTGGAGCTTGCAGCCACTCTGGAGACTTGGGAGGCAGGCAAAGGTGGGGGGTGGGGGTTTCTTCCACCTTTTTCTTTACCTGCTCTGCCAGAAGGTGCTGTTGCCTTTGCAAAAACTGCTGTTGCTGCAAGTGCTTTTGTTGCTGCTCCCTCTGTTTCTGTTGGTCCAAAAGCAATTGATGCTGCTTCATTACAGCTGCCTGCTGCTGGCTACTGAGATAGGGGGAGCTGCTGTGAGTGCTGGCCACGGACGCAGTGGGTGGCTGGGTCCCCACGCTGGAGGCCTGGGCTGACATGGGGACGTTAGAAGGGTTCTGCTCCTGTCAACAAAGATAGGGGGTCTGGAGTCAGGTGGGATACGGTGAAGTCTACAAGCTTCCCGTCAGAGCAGATGAGCTCCGTCCATCCAGCGAGAGCAAACACCTGGGTGTCCAGGCACAGTCACCAGGAGTGCATTAGCTTTGCTTCTGGTGACTCACCAGTAGGAAGGGTGTGATTTTACATTTAGGCTTGGATATCTGCACACAATCATTTCTGCAGGCAACTGTGGCTTACACATACAGACTCAGTGGAGTGAGTGTAAGTGGGCTTCCAGAAGAGCACTCTGAGGGGCTCTGGTTGATGGAGACACTACATTCAGAGTGTGCAAGCCTCTGGTCCCTGGTGGTGGGGCTGTCCTTGAACCGCCTGAAATTTAATCTCTACAATATTCTAATCTTAGAGCAGACAGATTCTGATGTAACTTCCTCCCCTCTGGATTATTTCTTCTCTTATGTCTTAAAGATATAAGTTAAAATTCTGCAAACTCTTATAACCTTCATACCATCACACTGCTTAGTGACCAAGCAGATGAACTGCAGGGCTTTAGAGGGGACTTGAAGCTTATGGGCGACAAGAAGTGCTGAAATGGCAGTCGTCAATGTGCCACTCTTTCTTAAGGTTGCTTTTTATTGCTGTGTAGCAGTTTAATGGCTGAAATAAGTGAAGTTTCAACATTTACTTATGCATGCAACCTGTTGAGATGCTTACATTGTCTCTCGCTTTTGGCTAAGTAGATACAATCATGTGATGAGTATCTTGTATGTAACTTTCTCCTTTTTCGGATTATTTCTTGCAGGGGTATAATGTGTCAATGCTTATGAATATTTTTGTGGCTTATAAAAAATATATAATGTCAAAATTACTTTCTAAAAGCACTGTGCCCATTTATACACCATCACGAGTGGGTCAATTTCCTCATATTACCAACACTGGGTTTTTAAATTTAAAATTTTTGTGCTACAAATACACAAAGGGACACGCAAAGGTATTTACTGCAGGCTTACTTATAGTAGTGGAAAACTGGAGACAATGCACATTACACAACTGTTGTTATGCAACTGCGAAAAAGTTTCAATACATCTATGTGTACAGACATCCAGGCCACAATGTGGAGTGAGAAAAGCAAGCATGCTGCATTGTCTTTGAGGAAGCTGGGGACTCTGTCACAAGGCCTGGACAGGAAGGCTTCCAGGAAGGAGGCAGCTTAGAACACATCTGAAGAGAACAGAGATGCAAATCGTGATCGTGATAGCACTGGCACTTGACCATTCTCCACCCTACAGAGTCATGTGCTTTCTGCAAGCCTTGCTCATCATGAATGAATAACCATGAACTTCAGATACGTTAGGAGGAAGCAGCGCTCATCTAAAAAGGTCATAAGCTTACTAAAACTTCACATATTTTGAACACAGACCTCTGAAATGTAGTAAAAAAAATAAATAAAAGCAAAGCCTCTAAGAAGCACATTAAGCCTGATCTTTACCTGCAAAACACAGCCACAAATGACATAAGCTGTACGGCATGAGGGAGACATGAGACTAAGGGCAGGTGATCCCTCAAATGTATGAAGAGTTAAAACTAAGTTATACTAGGGAATTTTACCCTGTTATTATTAAAAATCAGCCCTGGTTTTGATCAATTTTTACTCCCAAGGAGTCACAGGACAACTTCAGCTGCTCCTCCCTCTTTCCTTCTGTTTCCCCACTAGCTGGACCCAGCAACCACTGGGATGCAGGGTATCAGAGAGAAGGCAAACACTTACCTGACTGGGAGGAACCAGTGATCGGAAGGGCATATTTCCGGGCTTTGGTTTCATCAGAAACAAGGAGTTCTGCTCATTGCTTAGATGAGGCAGCTGCTGGGGAAGATAAGCCATCAGGGCCGTCTTGCTCTGGCCAGCCCCAGGGCCACCTTGCCCACAGTCTGCTTTGTAGTGAGAAAGGGGCTTGGTATTGCCATAGTCCAGCACCGAGCCTTGGTTAGTCACGGTATTCTGGCTCAAATTACTTGGCGGCTGATGACTCAGCAGGTTCACGTGGCTGGGCTGGAGGCAGGGGCCTCCGGGGCGGGGGGGGCCCTTGTTCGTGTTGGACATCGTAAGCAGCGTGGAGTGGGTGAAGTCCTGCTTGTAGCCGGGAGGGCTGGCTGGCTTCTCCATGGGATAAGGGACGCTCAAGGGGCTGTGGGAGGAGCCTGTCTGCTGCCACGTGGACATCTGGCCCGGTGCTGGGGTGGCCTGCTGAGAATTTTGGAGCATCTGCTCACGCTTCTGCTTGGCAGCGATCTGTTGGAGCTGGTGGGCCGAGGACAGCTCTGAGGTCCCTCCCGGGCCCTGGCTGGGCAACACCACACTGGAGATGGCTCTTTGTGCATTCTGGGCCTGGGCTGATGCCGGCATCAGGCTGGGACTGGGACAGTCCACCCCGGGCTGACCAGAGGGGTGGAAGAGAGGCTGAGAGCCCCCTAGGCTGGGTGGATCTGTGCTCACTGGGCCGGATGAAGGCCCCATAAAGGTCTGTCCTGCAGACCCAGCCCTCACTTGTGGAGAGCCTAATGGTTCTTGTTCGAAGGCTGCTGGAGAGAACTCTGTCTTAATATTAATGTCCTGTACCAACGGGGCCTGTGTGGCAGTGCCAGAAGACTCTGGATCCTTCTTGTCTTCAAAGTCCTCAGTGAACAGGTCCTTCATGTCCTCGTCGGGCACTGACCTGTTCAACTCCTCGATGAGCTCCTTCCACTCCTGCTCGTTGAGGTTGAGGTCAGGCATGAGGTTGCTCTGGGACATGGAGCCTCCGGCTCCCGCAATCATGCAAGGCAGGTCATCGACAGGCTCCTGCTTTAGTTCTTTATTCAGGCTCAGAGAAAATGACTCACCAGGGCTGCTGCCTCCGTTCAGGCGGAGGCTTGGGTCTGCCAAACGCTTCTTGTCCATGGAGGCCGGCCCCAGCGAATGCTTCCCGCCAGCCTGCAGGGGCTCTGTGCCAGGCTTGTCAGGCTGACTGAGGGGGGATGCTGGAGGCAGGCCGTTGGAAGAGACAGCTGCTCCAAGAGGGGCTTCCCGGCGGGTCTTCTTATGCCCAGAAAAGAGGTCTCCATAGCCATTCTGCTGATCGCCATTCTGAGGGGAGGTGGTGTTATCGAGGTTCCTCTTCACTGTGTCGTGGAGATGCTGAAAAACGGAGAAGAGTGACGTCTGTGTGCAGCACAGTGCATGAGACCCCTCTGCTTTGACCAAGGGCCTGTACTACAGCAGTGCTCCTCTGATGATTTCCTGACCACTTTACACTCCTCACTCTGGAAACACCCTCCAATTCACCTCTGGGGCTGCCTCACCCTCCCCTAAGTCCTGTGACCTCAGCTGAGCAAGGACCACTTAACCAGCTCAGCTGTGAGAAAAGACCCAGTTGCAGCCGACTGGTGAGTCCCTGGACTTGGGCCATCCTCTCTGTTTTCGCAGGGCACGAGCCTGATGCTGCCCAGTCTCCTGGTGTGAGGATGTGCCCAAGAGTCGGGCCAATGAGATAGGGCCAGAGCGTTCATACAGACTGTTAGATATGACGTGATGCCTGCATCTAGCTGTACCTGAGAGCAGCCATCCCTCCCTTTCACCTATGAAAACAAATAAACCCCTTATGTTTAAGCTGGTTTAACTGAGATTGCTGCCGCTTTCAGCTGAAGGACCCTGGCAGTAAAGGCTCTTTCTCAGGCTTGGTGGGGGCTGGCCACCAGTGCTAGGCTCCATCCTGTTACACAGGCCAGTGTTAATGCCCTTCTCAGCCTTTCCAGGAGCCGTGCCCTGCCTCACCCCTTCTCTCCCCCTGGGATTTTGTCCCACTCTCCTCCCCACCAACTGTGATCATTTTCTAATCCCCTGTGCCTAGGGACCACCCTTCACAAACTCCACTTCTTATCAAGACTCTGACCAGAGCCAGGTCTGTCTACACTGTCATTTTTGCTTCCCCATCCTCAACTAGATTCATTCAACTGACCTTTAATAAGAGGCTGCCTTGTGCAGGGACAAGCACTGTGGACTATCAAGACAGATGGAAACTCCACATGGGCTCCCAGTCTTCTAGGACATGGGACATACATGGACATTGCTACAGAATAAGACAAATGCCCTACTCAAGCAGTAGAGCAGTAAGCACCCTGAGAATTCAGGGGCAGGAATTTCACGAAAAGAGCATGACAACAGGGCGGGGAGGAGAGAGGTGACATCTTCCTACCACCTCCCCAGCCTAGTCTGCAGCTGTCAGGACAGGATTCCTCAACTAACGGGTGCTCACATCCAGCCTCTAAACACCGGCTGCTCCTTAGCTATGCTTACTTTTGTTACATTTTTGTTCTACATCCCCCAACCCCAACCCCATCACTACTTCCCACAGACCCCAAGCATCTCTACTGAGCTATTTATGTTTACAAAGTTCCAAATAATATTATTCATTATTACCTTTAAATAGCTTTCAGAATAATCAGACAGTAGCATGCAGCCCTGTGCTGCTGTCCTCCAGCTGCAGAAAAGGGCCACGCTGACCACCACACCTGCCCCAGGCCCTGAGTGCTACAGTACTGTTACCCAGGGTTCCCGCCTAAGGCAACTCAGTGGGCACCAGTTCGCAGCAGTCAACAAGTTACTAGACACAAATGAGCAACAACTAAGAACACGAGGCCATTTTCTAATCTGAGTCCTAATTCTAATGCTCCCTCCCATTCCTATTCCCACTTCATTTTCTTATTTTTTGACTGTTAAAGCTGAGTCAGTAGTTCTTTAAATCAGTATCTGGATACCTAAATTGGCTCAGAAAAACTTAGGAATACTCGATAAATGAAACTGTAGGGCAGAGGTGGAAGCAAAACTTGATCCTATGACTGAACTCAAGAATACAGCCCCTCCAACAGCCAGACATCAGCTTTCCTTTCCTGTAGGTTCTTCTGCTTCCTGCTGCCACCTAGGGGTGAGAGGGAGGAAAGGAACCATGCTCTTAAAATGGACACTCTAAGATTCATTGTTTGAAAAGTTTCTTTTGGGAAAGGTAAATTCACACCCATTTAATCTGTCAGAAGGAAATCAATACGAGTTGCTAATTTTTCTTGGACTTTTATTCTATTAATATTTTTTTTTGGGGGGGGGGGGATCATTTGTTCCTCAGTGTCACATTTGGGTTGTCTGTAAACTAGGAGCTCAGGTTTCCATTTTCCTAAGGAGGAAGATGGAAACCTAAGAGGTCAAGACACTTGATGAGTCAGCTGTTTGTCCCAGATTAGAAACAGAATCCTTCTTTGCCCTAACAATTATAAAAGCTACCACTCCTTTTTTCAATATCCACATACAAACAGCTGCAGACAAGTTCCAAAGTAACAACACCGGGTCATTTTCTCAACTGCTCTCAAAATTTAACTGGAATGATGTAGGTTGGGGCGGGGACTGTGTAATGTGGTAGCCCTGGCAGATTTTTAAACCTTGAGCACTGCAGAAGGCAGCAAGGTGAATAAACCACAAAGCCTAATCCCAGAGGATTCACAAGAGATGGGAAAATGGCTTGAAGAGATTACAGATTATATAAGAACAAATACAGTAAGCGCTTGTAAGCAGACAAGACTGGCTGCCATGTATAAATGCATGTGGTTGCTCTCAGCCTAATATATTTATGGGTGCTCAGCTCAGAGGTTCCTGTTCCTGTCTTAACTATCAAATGGTCTCGTTGTGCACAGGGTTGAAGGAGAACCAGTTCTGATGCTCGTTTCCTTCGCAAGGGGGTTTTGCTGAAGAACACTGCATGCCTATAAACTGGAGCCCCCACATGCTCACCTGGTCAGTCTTCCACCGACATACCCTGCAGACCTGACTTGCGCCTAGTCTGTGCCACCTACCACCTTCTGTTCTGGAAGAGAGGCCCCAGGATATCAACGCTGCTCCCAGTAAAGCCAGAGTTGCAACATCTTGTGGACAGCGAATCAGCATCCTGTAACCCTGCTTGAATCACCAGGCTTATAGGCCAGGCCCTCCACTTCCTCCCTCTTTCATTATCTACCACTTAAATTCCAATGTGCTTTGTGGTCAAACTTCCCCAAATGATAACACCTATACTCTTCCACTCTGAGCTAACAAACAGATGTGCTGTTTAAGACAGTGTGACTCTCTCATCAGGGCTCCTTACAACTGGCCAGCCACTCTAGGGCAGCCACCAGTACTTCCTGCCTTTTCTCACTGGGTTCTCCCTGTTCATCCTTCTCCCTCTCTGTCATCCTTCTATCAGTCAAATTCCCCCACCCCCATCCGAGAACCAGCATCCTAGTCCATCACAATGTGGCTTCCATCCTCTGGGAACTGACTGGATGTTGGATGTGGAGAGTAAAAGAAAGGGAGGATTTAGGAGGCCTGCTTTCTGCAAGGGCGGCAATGATCTTCATGCTGTGAAACTCAGTCCACATTTTCAGTCTTTCCCTCTCTGTCCATCATCTGCCACTTAATTCTCTCCATCTTTAAAGCTTTCTTTTCTCATATTCCTCTACCACATTACCTTGCTTTCTCTTCTACTTTTCTAGTTGTTTCTTCTTAGTCTCCTTTGAGGTAGGTCTCCCCTTCAAATAAATATCTGAGTCCTTTCCTTTTTTTACTCTGCACACATTCTGAGTGATCTTATCCATTCTCATGTATTCGAATTCCTATGACTGAACATCACACTCAGAATAAACCCAACTACCCAGAGATGGAGTGCCGACCTACCAGTCCTCGCCCCTCCCACCCTCCATTCACAGGCCCTCCCTATTGCGCATCATGCTTGAGTCACAGCGGCCTTCTTACAGTCCTTCAAATGTGCCCGCTCATTCTGCCTCAGGGCTCTTCTCTTTGCCCAGAACTTCTTCCCTGTTATCTTTCCCAGGGGTGGCTCATCTCATAATTCAGTTCCCTATCTCCCCAAAGTCATTCTCTGATCACCCACTCTTCCCCCAGAGTCACTCTATCCAATTTCCTTGTTAATTCTCCTACTGGAAGCACTCATTTGAGTGCACATAGCTCCCCCCAATTAAAAGGAAAAGCAGAGACCTCGGTACCTAGAACAGCATCTAGCATTCAATAACTACTTGTGAATGAATTGTGCTATCTCTAACCTACCAATGTCTACAGAGCTCCAGACTCCTGTCTGTCAACCTACCTACCTGGTGTGCTCTACCAGGGGTAGCACAGACACCTCAGACTAAATCTGTCCAGATCTGGAGCAGTGTCTCCCTGGTCTTGTTTGCTATGCTTCTGTTCTGCCTCAGGGAATGTCACGATGACCCACCCAGTCACATAAACCAGGGACCAGGGAGCCACTCCTGTCCCTTCTTTTTTAGTCCCTGCATCTGACCAGTCCACTAACCTTGCTGGGCCTGCCTCCTTAGCATTTCTTGAATTCACAAACTTCTCTCCTTTTACTAACACCAACTGCTCTGGCTTGAATTATTTTAACCGTGTCTAAAGTCATTCTTGTCACAACCCCCACCCTCGTCTATGTTGCACCCTATGGTCAGAGTGATTGCATAAAGGACAAATCTGATCTGGTCATTCCCCAAAAGCTCTTCCATGGCAGGTCGCTGCATAGGTCTGTGTGATCCTGAGCTTGGCACTGGCACAGGTGCACTCCCCACCAACCCCCGCAACCGTGCCTGTGCTGCACTCCTCCAGTGTGTGCTCACTGGAACACCTCAAAAGTGTAGGCTGAAATACATAAAATGATAACCTTTCAGGGAGCCATGGTGAAATACTGGCAAGTTCAACCTGACACCATGCTGGCTTTTCCTTTCCCTGTGAGCTCCTCCAGCATCCTGAACATATACTCAGGACCTTTGGAACCTTGTGCAGGAAAAGACCCTCTCCAGGTAAAGTGGATCTATTTTCATGCAACATTCAAGGTTCCAATGATTTGAGTGGCAATTTGGATAAGACATGGATTTGAGCTAAGTGTGACAGGGGCAAGTCATGACTTTGCAGTGAGCCTTGCCAAACACCTGGCACCTGCATGTACTATTCCCCATGCTTCAGAATCTCACCTTCGAAGGCGCTCTGGTTCTGCCGCAGACAGAAGCCAGACACTCGGTGGAGTGTCCTGAGGTTTGCACATTTGAAGGTCTGGCGAAGGATGGGCACCAGCACCCACAGCCCCGCCCCTGATCAGACTGAGGCAAGGTCCAGATTACCCTCTTCCACTCAGGAAGCTGAAAGAAGAGTCTGGTATGAAGCACAAGCAGCAGGGAATGAGTCAGAGTTTCAAACTGTAAGAAACATACCTCCCTTAGGTCAAGCATGAAGAGCCCCCATCAAGGTGTCCTCACCAGAAAAACAGGCTGTGCTAGGAGGAAACTCCACACAGAAAGGCCCCAAATGTTTCTTCACAAAGTATTTAAAGAAAATCTATCACAGAACTGTCTGCTAGTAAAGATTCCCACATTTAAGACATTATTTGTCTTCTTAGTTTGGACCCTCACTGATGTAGAAGCATGGGGAGCACTAAAGAGATCAGTAAGCACCATTCCTTGCCAGTGAACCCGCCTGCAGGGACACACCAAAAATGGCATGCCGTGAGATCTGTGTTTTCCAGAAAACTTCAGTTTGGTGCCTAGACATTTTTACCATCACCTTTTATTTTTTATTTTTAAAGAATTATAGAAGGACAGGACAGAGATGTTCAGTGACCATTCACCCAGTTTCCCCCCATGGCTGTATTTTATATAATTACAGCACAATATCAACTGGGAAGAATGTACATGTACAGTTCTATGTCACTGGAACATAAAACTAAACCTTTTTTGATAGAAAGCTTGGCTATGTATTTTACACAACGTAATCTCTTCCTGCATTATTATAAAACAGAAAAGTTAAAATTCACACTTTATATTGAGAAACAAAATTGCTAAATAGATTGGTTTTTGTACTTGGCAGGCAGTCTGTATATTCTCTTTGCTATAGAAAAACCAATCTGGGACAGCACGTGAGGCTCAGAAGGTTGCGCAGTGCACATGAAAACAAAGTAGGCTGTGGTAACTGGCTGCATGGCCTTAGCTAAGATATAACGCTTCCAGCATCTGCTCTCTTGACCTGCAAAATGAAGACCCTGGGAAAGATGATCTAAGGTCCTACTCACTTATAAAGGTCTATAATGCCCATCCTGCTAACAGCAATTACTGCCCTACACAGGAGGTGCCCTCAGGGGGTTCACAGTACTCATTCACTGAGATCCTACTATATGCCAGACACTGACCTACAGAGAGAGGCTGCGCACAAAATAATAGTACATTCAGAAATGCACTAGGTTTTTACTATACTCTAGGCAGGGCATTAGGCAATGGGGATAAAAAGATAAGACATAGTTCTGCTTCAACTAGCTGGGATGTGACAGAGCAGCCATGAAAGCAGGCTGGACTATTAATGGAAGCAAGAGAAGGGAGGGCATGGCGAATTTCCTGGAGAAGGGGACACCTGCGTTAGGTATTAAAGGAGCACAGAAGTCATCCAGAACAGACATTCCAGATTGAGAAGCAAAGGCAAGGATACACAAATGAGCACTGAGTGGGAGTGGACGGAAGGAGGCAAGTAGGGAAAAAAAAAGTAGTTTAATGTTGCTGAGGTGCTGACTCTGGAGAGCAAGGCTGGGAATGGGCTGTGATGGCCCCAAAATGTGACTTAATGAAAAGTTACCAAAAATACATAAAACTAGAGAGAACAGTATATTCAACCCTCATATGCCCATCACCCAACTTAAACAACTATTAGTATTTGGACATCTTGTTTCATTTCTACCTCTGTATCTCCTTGCCCCCAAAATTGTATTATTTAAAAAAATAAATCCTATGCAAATTATCATTTAATCCATAAATATTTCAGTATCTCTGAAAAGTAAAAACTCTTAAAAATATACATGTGTGTATAGTATCACACCATTATCACAATGAAAACATTAATAATTCTTTATTATCACTACCTCAAACCCATTAGGATGGTTACTATAAAAAAAAAAATGCTGGCAAGGATGTGAAGAAATTAGAACTCTTGTGCATTACTAGTGGGAATGAAAATGACACATCTGCTATGGAAAACAATATGGTGGCAGTTTCTCAAAAAATTTAAGAAAAATAAGGTTTACCACATTATCTAGCAATTTCATATTTTAAAAAATCCCATTTCCCAAAGAACTGAAAACAAGGACTCAAACAGATATTTGTACATCCATGTTCATAGCTTCATATTCACAACAGCTAAAAGATAGAAGCAACCCAACAGTCCATCAATGGATGAATGGATACACAAAGGGTGGACCATACATACAATGAACTACTACTTAGCCTTAGAAAACAAGGAAATTCTACCATATGCTACCACATGAATGAACTTTGAGGATATGATGCTAAGTGAAGTAAGCCAGTCACAAAAGGACAAATACTATATAATTCCATTTATGTGAGATACCTAGAGTAGCCTAACTCATTAAGACTGAAAATAGAATGGTGGTTCTCAGGGACTGGGGCAAGGAAGAAATGGGGAATTGGTGTTTAACGGGGACAGAGCGTTGGTTTTACAAGGTGAAAAGTGCTGTGGAGATGGGTGGTTATGGCGGTTACACAACAATGTGAATGTACTCAATGACACTAAACTATACACGAAAATAGTGAAGATGGTAGTTTTGCCTTATGTGTATTTTACAATTTACAATTTACAATTTATCTTATATCCCATCAGTTTCTTGTCTCATTCATACCCTATCCCAGGGCTAACCTAGGAGTCACATCATTTCTCCTTAAACATTTCAGCCTGTATCGCTAAAATATAAATTCTTTAAAAATAACTATGACATGACACCATTACTGAATGTCAAAAAAAAAAGTTGTTGTTAGAGTTGGTTTATTCAAGTCAGGATCCAACACACTGCATTTGGTTGACATGCTCTTAAGACTCTTTCAATATGCAACAGTTCTCTCTCTAATTTTTTCCTTTGCCATTTATTTGTCCAAGACAGTCACTCGTCCTGTAGAATTTCCCAGTTCCATAGCTGGTCGATTGTATGCTCCCTCCCAGTGTCCTTTACAAGTTCTTCTATCATCTGTATTTCCAGTAAACTGCTAGACACTCGATCAGATTCACATTTTGCCGTAAACAAATATAAGTGATGTACAGCATGTCGCTTTAATAGGATGTTAGCAGATGAGGTCAGACTGCATTTTTACAAGCTCTCTATGACTGTGTGGCAAATGGATTTCAAGGAGGAAGGCTCAGCCAGAGTGACCAAGTAGGAAATTGCAAAAACAATCTGTGAAAGAGATGAGACCTGATAGTGGCTATGGGGGAAGAAGAGATGATTTTAGAGATAGGGTGGAAGAAAATTTAGCAGGTCCTGGAAACTGATTTTGTATTGAGGGTGACGGGGAAAGTAGTTTGGGTACACGGGTAAGATACAGAACAAAGGAAAAGCAGGCTTTTGGCAGGGGAAGGGGTTGGTTCCGTTTTAGTCATGAAGAGATGACTGGACCATGCAGAGAATGTCCAAGGGGCAGTGAATGAGACTGATTGCGAGTAAAGCGGATAGATGATCATCAGCAATGCATGCAGCTGAGACCATGAGCAGATCCACTCACTCAGGAAGGAGTAGGTGAAGGGCCCATAATGAGGACAGAGCACGAGAGAGTGATGTGTTAAAGGCACCAGAAAGGTCTAGAAAGATAAAGGCTGAACATGTCTATTGGGTCTGGTCACTAATGGGTCACCAATGATGTTGCCCAGAGCAGTTCCAGAAGGCTGACTGGAATAAAAACCCTTGAGTGAGAAGTAACCCCGAGGTGAGTAAACAGTATGAACTGTTCTTTCCCAAGTTTAGTTTAAAAAGAGAGATGTAGATACAAAGTAGATTAGTGATTGCTAGGGCTGGGAAGGGGGGAGTGTTTGATGGATAAGGGTAATGGATGCAGGGTTTCTGAGGTGACGATAATGTTCTAAAACTGATTGTGCTTATGGTCACACAACTGTGAATAAACTAAAAACCACTGAATTGTATACTTTAAATGTATGAATTGTGTGGTATGTAAATTATATCTCAGTAAAGCCGTTAAAAAAATATGAGAAACTGGTTGGTAGACAAAAAGGGTCAAAGAAGGGTTATTTTGGAATAATACTTGAGCTCACTTAATTCCTCTGGAACTGTTACTCTATAAATCCAGTCAAGCATTCATATATGAGCATGAAAAAGATGTGTCATGACAACTCCTGAAAGTCTAACCCCAACCTTTCCGTTTATAGGGAAATTCTAACTCAGCTGAGGGACTACGCATATAAGAATGATGCCCTTCGCTTCCAGGGCCAAGCCCTCTACCTGGGTTCTCGACCCCACTTACCCTCTCCAGCCTATTCAAGGTCCTCGTTCATTCAATTATGACCTTTTTCTCTATTTTCCATCTGGTTCTCTCTTTACTAGTTCCTCCCTCCCCTAAGCGTGGACAAATGCCCAGCACCTCCTATCTTTTGCCTTTTGTCCTCACCTACAAGGTATTTCAGCGTTCCTAGAGCACGGCTAGGTGGGTTTGAACTCTGGTTCGGTTAACTGCTTAACTGCTGTGTGCTCACAGGCAAATTAATAAACATCCCCAGCTCTAGTTCCTCATCTGAATAGAAGGAGAAGGGGAGAAGAGCCACTTTTTGGTGGGCTGTGAGGTCCCTTGCTATCACTTACTGGGCAGCTGATAAAGGTCTTAAAGTTCACTAATCTTCTCCCTTCACTTCAAAGCTTCTTCAAATATGAGTCTCTACTATGTCATACTCACCAAGGTGACCGATCTCCTGGTTCTTAAATCCAGGGAACACATAACAAACTGCATCTCCTTGCCCTTTCCAAGGCAGAGATCTAACGGCCACACCTCCCTTCTCTACACAGTGTCCTCCTCCTTGAGGCCCACACGACCTACCATACTCTGGACCTGCTCCTGCCTCCAAGGTCACTCCTTGCAGGCTGCCCTTTGTTAAGCCTGCTCCTTCGGTGATGATGCTGATGGAGCCTTTGTCCCCTTTCACTGCTGTCATCCACATCCACACTCAGGGCCTAAGCCACAGACTAGCAACCTTGCACAGAGCAGGCACCTGAATACTTCCTGAGTGGACACTTCCTGGTAAGTATGTACCCAGCCCTCTCACCTGTGCTTTAGACTTGCACATTTGACTGTAAACTAGGACTCTCCACGTGGACACCGGAAGGACATCCTCCAAACTCAGCTCTTTGTCTTCTTCCCTTCCTCTCATGCTCCTGAGTTGGTGTGTGGCTCAATTTTTGTCCTCTCGGGTAACTCGACATTGAGTTCTGCTGATTCTATCTTTTAAACTTCTCTTCGGTGAAAGCCCCCCAAGCCACCTCCATCTTAGTTCAACTCCTCATTATTTACCTAGATTACTGAATAACCTCATGCTGATCTGTTTCTATTCTCCCTCTCTTCTAACCTATTATCAGCGTGACTGCTATAAAAAACACACCTAAGCCATTTAAAATCCGTCCTTCCTTCCCCATCACATATGATGTTCAAATTCCTTAACCTGGTACATAAGGGCCTATTTGACCTGATTCCAGTGCACTTCTCTGTTTATCCCGTGTTGTTCTCTTAAGGCCCTGACTTAAATGCCTTTCAGGACTGAGAAAATAGTTCTAGCCTGGCGACCTTCTGCTACTCCTTTAAGATTTAGCCCAAACATCAACTCCCCTGTAACATCTTCCCCTAATCATTTACCCACAGTCAAGTTCTTAATTCCATCCCTAGTGCTCTCATAAAACTTTGTTCATAGTACTTATGTTTCACATTCATGGTAAAATACTGCAGTCATACTGTAAATACTCACAGACCTGTTTCTCTCCATCTCCCCCTTCCGTGGAGGACAACAACCTTGCCCTTTACATCCCTAGCGCCAGGTACAATGCTCCGCAAGTAACAGGTACCCAGAGACCATTTCCAGAATGAACACTCCCACCTTCCTCGTGGCTCCCTTTCTCAGTCATGTTACTGTTCACTAGTCTCATGGATATTTGTCTTTCAGTTTCATGGACTCTCTCTCTGCCCAGTAATGAAGGCAGGCTAGTCGACTTAATCTTCAGGATAGCATTGGGAGTTAGTGTTGAACTTTATCCCCAATTTTAAGAATCAAGACATCGGGGCCGAAAAAAGTTAAAGAACCTGGAAAGTGAGCGCTGAACCAGGATTTGAACACAGATCTAATTTCATTCAAAGTCATTTCCCAAAGACCAACTTCAGTGACTCCTTCAAATATCCCTTTTTTGCCTCAAAATTCTGAGTATATTTACTTAATCAACTCTTTTCTTTTCCTCCTCTTTGAGAGGGAACATCTCTCTTTGCAAAGATTAACTCTCTTCCAATGCACCTTCGTATCCCCTCTGGACCTGCCTCGTCTGAGACTTTTCCCCTTTAAATTCTTCCCCTCCCCACCTCAAAAATAACTTCAATCTCTTTTGTTCTAGAGCAGTGGTTCTCAAATTGTGGCCCTGGATCAGCAGCAGCAGCATCACCTGGGAACCTACTAAACATGCAAATTCTCAGGTACTACCCCAGGCCTACTGACACAGGAACTTGAGGTGGGCCCAGGTAACAGTTTCAACAAGACTTCCGGGTGTAGTCACACTAAAAATAAACAGGTGAAGCTAATTTTAATATATTTTATTTAACCCAATATATATTATCATTTTAAATATAAGTGATAATAAAAAAAGAGAGATATTTTATTTTGCACTCTTTTTTGGTACTAAGTTTTCAAAACCCAGTTTATACCTTTGGTACAATTCAATTTGGACTAGGGACATTTCAAGTGCTTGACAGCCCTTGTGGCTGGTGGCTACCATACGGGACAGCGCAGCTCTAGAAACTAGTCTGAGGCTTCAGTTTTTGGGATAGTGCCCCTGTACCTGTCGCCTTGTGCTGGCAGCAGGCTCCTTACTGTACATCTCATATAGCCTGCCTTCCCATGTCAGAAAAGCTGAGTGAACACACCAGGTTGCTCCGCACACTAAGACACTCTGCATGGGACCTTCCTTGTTGAAGTATTCAACCTTGCCCCTCCTCTCTTCCTCTCAGACTCCTTCTTGTGATCTCATTCAATGTATTCAACAGGAGTCTCCTACAGCTGGCACTCGGAGCCAGCCAGCCACTGTCTGGGTCCCAGGGATATAGCAGGGAACAAAACAAACCCCTTGCTCCCCTGGAGCCTACAGTAGTTGGCTTTTGCTCCCAAGAAAAAAAGCAAAGAAAGAAAGGAAGTTGTGGGGCTTATGATTTTGAATAAGGTACTCAGGAAAGGCCTCAAAGACTGAGAAGCATGAGCCATTTGCCAGAGATGAGAGAATGAACTGTGCCACTATCTCTGGAAGAGAGTCCAGCAGTGCAGAGTCCAAGCGAGAACATCCCTGGTGGTGGTGGTGAGCATGAAGAGATGGTGCCAGAGGGAACCTGGGGGGAAGGGAGAGAGGGATAGCAGACAGGAGGAACAAAGTACCAGACTGCATAGGGCTGTGGGCCCTGGTTAAGGGCTGGCTTCTCCCTCAGTGCCATGGAAAGACTGGTGGAGTTGGAGCAGGGGAACAAGCTGCTAGGCGAAGAGCAGACTGTAGGAGGGTGAGGCAAACAGGGAGACCAATTAGGAGGCAATAATCCTCATAAAAGAAACGATGGCTTAGACCAGGGTGGTAGTGGTACAGATGGTAAGAAATGGCCAATTCTGGATGTGTGATGAAGGTGGAACTGCTGAGGTTTGCTGATGGGGTTTGGCCCAAGGGTCTCTGGGAGAATGTCCCTGACAGCTGGCATGTGGCTAGAGCACAGTGAGTGATGGCAGATGGCAGTGGAGAGGCAATGGGAAGATGCTGTTGAGTGTGTGGGGTTAAGGAAGGAGGTGGGCAGAGAAGTGGTTTTACCAGGAGCACAGGAGGGTCTGCAAGCATACCCCGGCACTCAGCAAGCAGAGAGTATGAAGTACCCACCTTAAAGTCTTCCTCAATTCCCTGACGGGACTGCAGTTTATCACAGGCTTTTTGTGTCATCCTCCAGTGCAGCCCATATAATACAGAACAGCAGCAGTCTCCGTCAGTTCCTAGGAAAGGGTCACTCCCTTACTCACCTGTCCTCTAGAATGGGACTTGACTCATTATCACTGTTCAGTAAATAGACCTCTAAAATTCTGCCTGTTAGTTGGGACTGGCTAGTTTGTCAAACCAGAAAACTCCTTAGCTAGCCAGATCTTCTGGCAAAAGCTCATGCCTGGTTAACAGAAGTACTCAGGAGATCAAAACAGAATAAACATTAAAAAGAAATCTCCTAAACCAGGAGTCCCTAATCCCCGGGCCATGGACTGGTACCAGTTCATGGTCTGTTAGGAACTGGGCCACACAGCAGGAGGTGAGTGGCGGGAGGGTGAGTGAAGCTTCATCTGTATTTGCAGCCACTCCCACAGCTCCAGCATCACTGCCTTAGCTCCACCTCAGATCTTCAGGCATTATATTCTCTTAGGGGCACCAGTTCCTGGTGCAAAAAAGGTTGGGAACCACTGTTCTAAACCAATAAGAGCTACCATTTACTAAGCACCTCTTCTGTGCTAGGCAGAGAAATCCTACAAAGCAGGTGCTGTTGTTAGCACCATTTCACAAGAAAGGAAACTTGGGCTTAGGGAGGGCAGAGGGAAGAGGAAGAGGATCAGCAAGAACTGCACATGCATGTGTATGTGCGTACATGCATGCACGCATGTGTGTGTAGTGAACATGGGAGTGATAGATGCTCACATCTTAACAATCCTTGAAGGCACAGCAGAAGACCCTGGGGGGCATGAGCTGCAAACATCCACCTGCCATACTACAGGCTGGTGCAGTACACAGAAAACACATAAATTCTTGACTCTCCCCTTATGCAGGCTGCATGCATGTGTTCACACTGTAATACAGAACCCAACTTCTGACATGGATTCTAAGCTTTTTCTAATAAAAACGTTTAGGACAGAAGTGTAGAAAAGTTATACTCTCTTGTCGTGAAATGGACAACCTGCAGGGAAACTATCAAGGGACCAGTGCAAAATTAACTGTGCCCCTTGGGCAAGGCACCGAAGGAGCTCGTGGCTCAAGACCTCTGCAGACTTGGAGCTGGGGATTAGCTCCCTATCTCGTGCCTCTGCCACTCCTCAACTGCATTGCCAAAAGTCACCAATGAGGCCCAAGGCCTATGGCCCACATGACTAAATACAACTTTCCAGCAACCCTTACCCTTCAGGGGCTCTCCCAATCCAGCTCAGAAAATGGAATCTCAAAAATCAGACACTTGTGATTCATACCTACTTCCTCCTCCCCAAACTCTCAATCAATCAAATCCTGTTCATTTTACCATCCTTGTATCTCTGAAATATAGCCTTCTCCTGTGTTCCCATACTGTCACTTTCTAGCTCCTCTTACCCATTTCTTGCTGAGCCTTTTATTGGTCTCTCTGCTGCCAACCTTCTCTCCCACCTGTGTTCACCCCCAATCCACTCCACACCATTGCAAAGATTACCTAAGGCACAAATTTACTCATGGTTCACCATGATTTAAATCCTGAATCCACTGACAGTACCAAACCATATATATACTATGTTTTTTCCTACAAATCCAAACCTATGGTAAAGTTAATTTATAAATTAGTCATAGTAGATGATTAATAATAATAATGAAACAGAACAATTATAACAACACACTGTAATAAAAGTTATGGGAACATGGTCTTTCTCTCTAAATATCTTATTGTACTGTACTCACCCTTCTTATAATAATGTGAGATGATACAATTCCTACATGATGAGAGGAAATGACATGAATGAGGGCAGGCATTAGGCTGCTACTGACCATCAGAAAGAGGATGATCTGTTTTATGGTTTTATGGTGATTCTAGATCATCGAGCCATAAAGATGTCAATGGTTGGATTTTAATTAAAAATTTGTGAATTATTTTTGGAATTTTCCACTTAATATTTTCAGACTACAATTTACCATAGGTAACAGAAAGTGAAATGACGGTAACCAAAATGTGGATAAGGGGAGGACTGTTAAAAGAAGAGGCGGCTGAAGGCAAGACAAGACAAGATAGCTGCCCCATTCCATGGTAGATCACCTCCAGCCAGCCCAGGGCTTCCTTCATGGAAAGGTCCCGATATCATTAGCCATTCAGCAACACTCAGAGACTTTGCTTTCCCAGTAAGGGAAGAGATGGTTTGTGATCTGGATTTAGAAGAACTGCCCTATTTTTCCTCCCATGAACCACAACCCTCAGAGCCTAGACTGTGCTAGACTGGGTTACCTACTTAGAGGTAAAATTTTTCACTTTGTTTACAATCTTTGGTCTCTCAGAAATTTTTTTCCCTTAACACCTTTTAAAGATGAGGAAGTTGGAGTGGAGAGAATAAGTATCATGCCTAAAGTCATACAATTACTTTAGGCCAAAACTGTCACTATATTTAGGTTTTTTGACTTCTGACTCATAATTAGCTTCATCCCATCTGCATGTAAATACTGAACTATCTTCCTTTCCTGGGACACAGGGCCTGTAGTCTTTTTTGTTATTCATTAGATGAACAGACTTTATTCATAACTATACAGCAATAAAGGTATTATATAGCAATAGATATACACATAGAAACTTCTTCCTTGTTTTGTATTTAGGCAGAGAATCACAGATTGACTTTAAAATGACCTGTCTGTCTAATTTCATTGCCTTTATTAAGAAGCCCTTATAATTGCTAGAAAATTTTCAGAGAATGTGGTATGTAAAATCATAGTTTTTGTCTTATAATTTTTTTAAATGGTGGTCAAAAACCTCCATCATAAAATTTATCACCTTAACCTTTAAGTGCACAATAATGTTAACTATATGCACACTGTTCTGCAACAAATCTCTAGAATTTTTTAACCTTGCAAAACTGAAACTCAGTACCCATTGAATGATGCCCCCTTCCTCCTGCCTTCCAGTGCCTGTCAACTAGAATTATACTTTTTGTTTTTAAAAGTAACTATTTTAGATATCTCATGTAAATGTGATCATGAAGTATCTGTCTTTTTTGCAACTGATTTTACTTAGCATAATATCCTCAAGGTTCTTCCATGTTTAGATATATAACACAATTTCCTTCCTTTTTAAGGGTGAATAATATTCCATTGTGTGTATACATATTTTCCTCATTCATTCATCTGTTGACGAAAACTTAGATTGCATCTGTCTCTTGGCTACTGTGAACGAGGCTGCAACGAACATGGGAGTACAAATCTGGACCTACTGTCTTACCTCTATCAACTCCATTTTTTAATTGATCGTGGCCTAAAAACATACAGCTTCTGACTCCAAATTCAGAGCTCCTTTCACAATACCATTAACATTCATTCAGTATATGTTTGCTGACTGCCAAATACGTGACAGGTATGGTGCTAGACTCTTAGTCTTGCTCTTGGGTTGCTCATAGTCTCACGGAGAGCAGCAAACACTAATGAAAGCTCAGTGTGGTTGTTGACAGAGGTTAGGCACCTAGTCAAGGTCGTGGAGGGGCTTGGGGAAGGGGTACTGAAGGGGATGATACATAAGCAGAGTTCTGAATGGTGAGGAGGTGGCAGACATTATGAGACTGGGGAAGGGCATACATGTGAAGACACTAAGAGAAATTAGATCATTTTGAAAGAACTGCACTCAAAGTACTCTTCTAGGGGATCTTGGGAGTATCACAAAGGGGCTTCACTGTCACGGTTCCAGGTGCCACCTAGTAGCATGCTGCTCTACCAGGCCTGCTGAGGGCACTTCAAAGGTGCACCCATACTTGTCTCTCCAGCTCTCTGCTCTGCTGTCTGCTCAGCAGAATAGTTCCCCATGGACCTTAAGGGCCTTGAGCACTTAAATTGCCTAAGTTTGGCCTGGGAGTTGGTATGCTTTGAATTTTGATACACCACAGAGCGGGCAGCAGGAGTAGTGATAACCTTCAATGAAGCACACCATGTTTCCACCCTTGACTAATCAAAAAAATGTATAGCTCTTTGAAGGACTGCTCCATGGAACAGCAAAGAAAACATGGGTAAGAAACATGAAGGCAATGCCCTGTATCTGATAGGCAACGAGACTCATGACAAAGCTCCATGCTCTTGAACTCTTCCCCTTAGAATTCAGAAGTGAGATGGCTGTCATTGAGATGTATTATGTATAGTTGAAAAATGAAGCCAAACTTTGTCTGACAGAAAGCTGAGTTTGATTTGCTGATTAATTTGACAGTGAAGACTGTCAGGTTATACGGCACATATTTTCCACACATGAACCAAGATACAGCAGCAGCACTAAGGTTTTGATGAAAATATATCTACAACAGATAAAAGTATTTTATCAGTAACTACTGTATTGGCAAAGATGTACTGAAATGAATAGTATTTTGATTTTCCCAACCAGTTTTGAGTATATTAGATTAAATAAGGTCCCTCTGTGGAAATAATAGATATAATCAATAATCAAGTGATAAGATTTGGTAAAGCCTTTGTGTTACATTTCTCGTTAATTAAGAAAGTGAAAGACCAATGACTTGATTAATCCTTTTAATCAGATGGTTTCTAATTCTTTGCTTTCAATAAAATTGAAGGTGTACCTAATCAAGTTGTCAGTTAATCAGTAAATTAATTTTTGATGATACATCATGTGATTTTTAGCATACAACTCAAGTTCCAAAAAATAACTTTGCTGTAACTAAATTTTTTCCTTTATTTTATATTTACTTATGTGAAGGATTTATGAGGATTAAATTTATTTTAAAAACCAAAAACAGAATTAAGAATTATCATTTTGTTAACAGGTAATACCCATGCTTACGTGAACAAATTGAGGAAAAGGAAGCCTCACCCATCTCATCAGGGAGATATTTCTAATAAATGTATATTTTTTTGTTTAATAATTAGTTACAAAAATTTATGATGCATTTGTTGTTTTTTGTGTATGAATTACTGTAACTTACTGAAATAAGAAATATTTGTAATACACGGAACCTTATAAATGCTGCATATATTCTTCTTTTGAAAAATTAACTATAAAAAGAACAAAAATATGCATAGAGCTTTATGGTCAAAGTTAAATGGAAAGTTTTTTATTTCAATTTTGTTGTAAACAAATATGCTAGAGTTATCAAATAAAAAGATTTGCAAGCATGCATTATGTTATAATAAAACTGTGGGGCAAATATACAAGAAATATCAAGTTCCAAGAAAGAAAGGAATGATTTAAAATTTCTGTCAAAGAAAAGCATTCTTTAAATGACTGATGAAAGCTTACTGTTAAGGTATTCAGATTCCACTGGCTACATTTTAAAAAGTGATGTAACCATTTCATTTTTAAATGTTAATATTTATAATTCTCTGTAAGTTACACACCTTGAAACTATAAATAGCATTTTTTGCCCTTTTTCTTTTCTCTTTTGAAAACAGCTAATTCATATTAAATATATGTAGCACTTTATAAAACTCTGTGTTACACAGATTTCTTATTACATATATTTCACTTAAGAAATTGAATTATGGTAGTTTAGTATACAACTGATCAACATGGTAAATGAATTGTAATTTTTGATAAGTTTAAAAACTTAGGATAAAAAGCTTTAGATGTCAACATAAAAATGTGAAAGGGTTTTCACAATGTTTCAAAATTATTCAGTACAAACACCCAGTATCAAATATATGGCTTTTTATGATTTGACTTCTACCTTTCCAGCTTTATCATCCAGCCTCCAGCACTTTAAGCCCTAAATTCAAAGAACTACTCGATGTCACAATTTTGTGCTTTTGCTTAGTTTTCCACAAGGATCAAAATCCTACTAGATATCCCTTGATAACAGCTCAGTTCTCCATTCATATTAGCATATTAAAGGTTTCGAAATGTCCTAAGAGAACTGTTTAAGTTAGTTTATCCCAGTGTCGTCTAAATTCATTAGACTCCAGAACTCTTTTAATATAGCCCTTGTACTTTGGGAAGAGCATCTGGCAATATTGACTCATTTAAAAAGCCAAATCTTTAAAGTTTTCCAAAATTCACCCAGAGAAGTATCCCTTCCCCAATATTCCCACTGGCACTGAAGCCCTCAACATGGCTTTGCAATGACCACTCACTACCTACATCCCATTGCATTAGGCTGCCGGCCATAGATCCTGCACCACAATTCCCGACTCCCAGCAGCAGCTCAATGTTGGCTGAACAAACGAGAAACCAGAAGCTAGAAGTGAAGGAAAGGAGTAGGCAATTCCTGGGTTTCTACTCTGGATGACTGCACTAGGGAAAATACTCGAAAGCAATATGATTGGCAGGAAAAAGAGAGTCTATTTTGGACCTGTGGAAAATCAAAGTGGAAATGTCCAGGAGACAATTGGAGTGTGGATTTAAACGTTGGAGGACAGATCTGAAGAAGCTGTAGATTTGGAGAATCTTATTATTACAGGTAACAAATGAAGCTATGAAAGAATCAATGACATTACCCAGGAACAGACTGAGTAACAAAGTAGAGGATGTAGTTGCCTAGAGAACATTAATTAATACTTAAAAAGTCTGCAAAGAAAGTTTCTCAAGCCAAAAAACTCGGAATTCCCCTCAACATTCCCCTGTATCTTGCCCCCCCTGCAACCCATCTAGTCCATCACCAAGTTGTTGCTTCTGACTTCAGGAGCTGTCCAGAATCCACCTCCTTCTATTCACCTCCACAACTACCACCAGCTCCAGCTTACACCACTGCAAAAGCTGTAACTGCATCCACCCTCGCCCACACCAACCCTATCCAGCACCAGAATGGCCTTGAAAAAATAAGTCAGATAGTGTCATGTTTCTACTTAAAATCATGCTATTGCCTCCCACAACATTTGATCTGATCCTTGCTTACTCACCTCTCATACCAGCTGTCTACTGGTCACTCTGGCTAACTCTGTTCTTCATGCAAGCTCAGAAGGTTCCTGTCTCAGAGACTTTGTGCTGGTGGTTCTAAATGGAATGTTCTTTTCTAAGACTTTCAGCTGACTAATAACCAACCTCTTGGTCATTCAGGCCAAACTTAAGACAAAGTCTTATCTAAAGGTGCTACTGTAAATCACTCAGTGTCACACTACTCTTCTAATTTTTTTTTTAGGATTTAGTATAACTTAAAGTTAGTTTTTAAATTATCGATCTCTTTTTAATTTTTTTTTTTTAATTATCGAGAGCAGTTTTAATTTGTCCTGTTCACAGCTATACTTCTAGTGCCTAAAATACACTCTGGCCCACAGTAGGCACTCAAATATTTGTTGCACGAATTAATAAGGGAAAGCAGGAAGGAGACTATAAGAAAAAAACCAGTCAGAGAGCTGGAAAGAAAATCAGAAGAGGGTGGAAGCTAAGAGAAGAGTCTTAAGAAGGAGGAAGTCAAGAAGAATGATGACTAAGAAGCCACTAAATTTGGCAATTCCATCTTTGGTGTCCTTTCAGGGGGTATCTTTGGGAAAGTAGAAGAGGTAGAAGGCAGACTACAATGGGCTACTGAGTAAATGGGAAGTTCAGTGGAAAGGGCAAAGGGAAGGAAGAAGAGGGAACACTATTTTGAGGGTGAGAAAAGACAAAAGAGAGTATCTGCTTGTGCTTTCAAGCTGAAGGGAAGGATGTAGTGGGAAAGGGGACATTGGAGATACAAAAGAAACAAGGGTGCTAGGGCAAGGTCCCAGATATTACAGGAAGAAAAGGGGTCCTAAGGCCACATTAGTGATCCTTCTCCTAAAACGATCCCACATTAATACAACACAATGTTTTACATTCAGAAATATCTACTCCCTGGCAATAATTTGTTATTTGAATAATCCTTACATAATTTTGGACCACAAAATCATTATAAAAAATTTACACCTCTTCCTTAACCCTTAGAAGGTACACACTGGGGTGTTTTGAGGCAGAGAGCCATGAGGTGTGCAGTGTCCTCTCACCTGGTTCAGAGAACAAGTTTTAGAGAGGGAGAGAGGAGGAAAGGGGGAGAGAGAAGAGAGAGTATGTATGCAAATGATAAAGCAAATGAGGTGACAATAGGTAGAATCTAAGTAAAGAGTATGCAGATGTTCTTTATACTATTTGCGTAGCTTTTCTCTGAGTTTTAAATTATGTACAAATAAAAAGTTAAAAGAGAAATTTTGCACACCAAAGTTAAGCAGGAAAGACAACTTCCATGAAACTAAAATCTGGCATGCAACTGTCACATTTCTACATACACTATCACAACTATTGAAGGAGTAAGCAGCAAAAGAGTAACACGAGGGATAGAGGGACAAGGCATAAACGTTTACAGCATTTTACTAAAAGAAAATGTTCAAGCTATGTGAAAGACTATTTTAATTACAGAATGAACATTTGTAATAAGTGGGCAGATAATTCTCTATAATCTAGCATTCTTATTAAAAAGAAGTCAACTCTAACTGTCATTAGAAAACTACTATTTGGTTTTTAAAGAGCACACAGCATAAAGAAAACCTAATAATTTCAGTCCTTGACAACTAGATAGTCTGAAGCACTGTTTGTGATCCATCTTTAACAGAGTAAGCAGAAAGTGGTTAAGACTTTGCTGTGATGGGATATCCTAAGAGAAGAAAAAACCTAAGGGTGAACTCTTAGTAAATTTGATCCCTTTTCAGCTGCACAAATGGTTTGCTGCTGGTAACTTTAGCTATGACACAGCTGTTCAACAGTACCACAGAACATTTGGAAAAGAATAATATTCCTTCTGTAAGGAATATTAATTAGATCAAATACATATATAGAATTGTCAAAAATAACAATCACTCTTCCTCTCTGTGTGCAAAGCTGTGCTCTCTCCCGAAGCCAAAGTCCTTCTCAGGCAAGGACTCTCTTCCCTCTGAACTAAAGGAGCCACTAAAATGGAAAACACCACTGTGGTCTTAGTGACACTGATCCTACAAGCCCATCCCAAGGCCAAAAAGCTCAACTAGACAGAATCACTCAAGAATGAAATGAAAAGGGGCCCTTTTCCTTGCAGGGAGAGGGAAGAGTATTTCCGCTCTTAAGTTTAAACTAATGAAATTCACTGGTCAGTTTAATGTAATAAGACATCAACAAACCATGGCATATCTGATCAGGCTCTGACACCCAAAGGAATAACTGACAAGCTAGATTCAAGTTCTAACACTCAGAATTAATTTCTCTTCAAACAACATACCCAATTTCTCTCCAGTAATTCAGGACTAAAAATATCATATATGGTCTAAACTCTAAATCTCTTTAAACAAACTGCATGTAAAACTAATATTTTTACAAGCTTTCATGAATTACTGAAATTGGAATGAACACCCACTACTTTCTCAAAGTCCTTCCTTCAAACAAGCATTATTAGGAAAAGTATCATGAAGTTAAGACATTTTGCTTTTTGAGGTTAACGCACAGGAGGATAAATTACTGAATAAAAAAGTACTATCAAGTTTAATATCAGTCACTCAACAAACACGTGTTGAGGGCCCAAGATGTGTATGGAACTCTGAGCCAAACCCCTCCTTGCCTCCCAGGGATTACGGTCTAGTTGGCAAGACAAGAACAAAGTAGTATATGACTACATGCTAAAAATAAATAGCACGAACAATACATTTCCTAAATGTTCTGGCAAAGTTGAACCTGACAGCTATGGGTTACTGTAGTCAGAAACTAGCTTTCAAGAGGAAGAAGATGAGCTGGATCTGAAGGATGGCAGGAGGGTCCTGCAGGCAGCCTTACCATTGGTGAAAATATTTTCACAGCCACAATCATTTCTTCTGAATTTTTTAAGAATCCGTAAAGATAAGAAGCTAAACATATCTGCAGTTTACAGATGAGAAAAGTGAGGACCAGAAGACTTGACTAGTCAATAAGCAATGAAATGTCCAGCAACCCAGGAGAAGGTGGGAGAGAATAAGAAAAACAGTTCAACCAAAGAATAGCACCTGTGAGGGACACAGCATTCAGAGAGTAAAGAAGAGAGACCAAATGCCCAAAGACTAGTTCCGGAAGGGCACTGCAACATCTCAGGTGACAGGTCATAAAGGCATGGATTTAAAATACACAGAACAAATGAGTTTGGTAACATTTATTTTAAACCACCACCAACAAAAAACTCTTATAAGTCAGTTTCAGGGAGGAAAACTTCTAGCCAACAAATCTGAATAGCTACTGAGAACCCAAAGGGCATAATAATTTACCAATAAACTCTCCAATATCATCAGAAATTTTAAACAGGCTTATAAATTAAAACTGGAATTGTCGACACCACTCTGGGATCATAAGTTCACCAATTTCAGGGATGCCTAAAGTTTTATACAACTCAATGAGCAGTACAAGGCCTTTTACGAAGGTTTCCAAAGATTTTTGGATTTTCCCATTTAGAATATTTGACTTGGTCAACTGAAGGCCAACTTATTCCCATATATAAGCCCTGACCCAGCAAAGAGCAAGGACCCAATAAACATTTGCAGAATAAATGCAGCTACTATCTTAACTCTAAAGCCAGTGTGTTCAAATTAAGCTCTCAATATTTCAGAATCAAGCCTGTAAGAAAAACCTTTCAGCAGCAGTTTACCAGCCTTCCCAGCAGAGGCCTTAAATGTAAAGTCTTCACAGTCATGTTTTCCGAGTAACGCCAGTGTCATTTCGCGCAGGTGACAACCGCTCAGACCCTGCCAGATTAACCTCCCCCAAGTCAGGCCCGAGGAGCTGCGGGCACGGGCCGCATCTCAGAGAGGCCCGGGCGGCGGCAGGGGCCGCTCCCCGCATCCTACTCACCGCGACAGGGCGGCCGTGCTCGGGGCCGTCGGCGGCGTCGTGGCGCGGAGCCGGGGCGGGCGGCGGGGCCGCGGCTGGGGCGGACGGCTGACGGTGCTTGCCGGCGCGCTTGGCCTTGGCCTGGATGCAGCGCTGGTGCAGGGCGAAGGTGTGCTGGCGCTCGAGCTCCAGGCGCTCTGGGGACACGGCCTCGTAGCGGGCCTCGCAGGTGCTGTGGTGGCGCCGGCACAGCTCGATGCGCCGGCGGAGGCGCTCCATGACCGCGCTGTGCCGCGGTAGCGCGAACTCCGCCATGGGGCAGGTGGGCAGCACCATGGGCCGCGGGCAGCACGGGCCAGGCCCGGGGAGGGCCTCTCGGGCCGGCTGGCACTGCGGGATCCTCTCCCCGCCGGCAGCCGGCCACTTCACGGCCGCTCCATGGCCCCGCGAGCTATGGGGCGGGCTAGCGCGCAGCGGCGGGTCTTCCTCTGACCCAGCTAACCCGACCCCGGGCGGCACTCGCTGCCTACCTCAGGGCTCGGCCTGGCCCCGCCGCCCCAGGCCCATTGTTTTCCGCGCCGCCGCCGCCGCCGCCATCTTAAAATTGTTTTCAGGGCTCTCGGAAGAGGGCGGGGCAGCGGCAGGCGACCTTGGCGTCACGGCTGATGAACATGCACTGCGACCAATCAGACGAGGAAGAGCGAGCCACCCGAGGGGCGGGGGCAAGCACGCCGGAGACGCAGAGGGTCTCCCAAACAGAGTTTAAAAGGAACTCTCAAGTTAGAGGCGGGCTTCAGTCCTAGGCACCGAACCGAGGGTGACTGACGGGATCCCGTTCTGAGCACCGCCCCCCAACCCCGGTCCGGAAGGCCCTTCCGGGTCCGCAGCGAAGAGCGGGGCAGTAGGCGCCGTGCAACTGGCCAAGACTCAGACGTCGCAGGGCACCACGGCGCGTCACCATTCTCTTCTTTTCCAGCAGCCTTCCTGAGTTTTGCTGTGATAAACTCAGAAGTAGCCACGCTTAATGTCAGTTGTTTTTCGCCCTCATTCCTCTTATCCAGCCTCGGAATTACTCAGAATCGTCCACAAGAAAGCTGGAAAGTTTCCTCTTGCACTTTTCTGAATCACTAGGACTGTCACTTAAAATTTGAACAAGTTTCTAAAGTTGTTACAGCTTATAAAAAAAAAAAACAAAACGAAAAAGCCCCACCATACGTGAGAGAGTATGTGGAGAGTTTAACTTCATTAGTGGGGACTAGAACCACAAAGGATGATGCTTCAAAAACTGGGATCCTGACGGGAAGTTTTGCATTTAAAAGATGTTGGGTAAAATCGAGTTGCTCAAAATCCAACCAATTACTCTCTAGTATTATTCGTAGTGGGCAAAGGGGATGAGACAAAAAAACAGGAGCAATGAGCAATAAAACTAGATAGTTTGTGGTGGGCCAGAAGTTACTAGGAATCTTAATTGCTCGTTACACAAGAGATGCCAGGAGTGTATATTGAGAGGCATCAGGAACAGCTCAAACGTTTGTTATGGTAACTTTTTACGGGCCAGCGAAAGTCTTTTATTTTAAAATCAGAACAGGGTTCGGCCTTGTTAGCACTTGGATGGGAGACCACCTAGGAAGACCGGGTGCTGTAGGCATAAAATCAATCAATCACGAAAAAATGAGTCCTTATTCAAAAAGTATGTTTTTATACAAATGCAGTAAAAAAAAAAAAAAAGTGGCCCACCAAGGCAAAAGTGCCTACAACTCACAAATGCCATAGGTGGGCCTGCTTTTTACCAGTCTTCAAATTTTACACCAGAATTTAATAACTTCTTTTCTATTAGGAAAGATAATCATAAATGAGGGGCACTACATTTTGTGTATTGTTCCTCAGTAAGCAATCCAAAAGCCTAATAACACATTAAAAAAAAAAAAAACTTGGCCAAACTTTCAAAAATCTCCTAGATATTTAATATGTAAAACATAAGGTGGGATTTTGAAGACTTACTTTCTAATAGAAATTTAAAAGTCAAATGGTTCCCATAAATCTTAAAGAATATTATCTATGAATTACCCTCCCTGAGCTGTTATCCCTATGATACAACAGAAACTACTGAATCCCAATCCAGCAGGAAAAGGAGGCAAAACCTACATAGAACTGATTGGATCAAATTCCTGTGGTGAGATAAAATACAACTGGCTTTCAATATCAGAGTGTTCCACATCCTGTATTCAACCCACTAAGGATTGAATATATCAAAAAGTTACATTGTTTCTGATGGGTGCTATGTAGGCTATGCCTACAATGATTGCTAGTTGCATCTGTGCTGAACATGTAGACTTTTTTTGTCATTATTCTCTAAATAGTACAATATAACTTTAAATAACATTTAGGCTGTCTTAAGTATTATAACCTAAAGATCATTTAAAGTATATGGGAGGATGTGTGTAGGTTACATGCAGATACTACGCATGATTTTATATAAGGTGCTTGAGCATCCTTGGAGTCTGGTATCTGTGGGGGGTCCTGGAACCAAACCCCCTTGGACACCAAGGGATGACTATAATTATTCCACCACCCATAGTAGTTTCTACATATTAGCTCTCATGTAGGAGCCAATTAACCCATTTCCTGTTTGCCCTGAGAATACTCTCCCGCAGGATAACTCGCAGGTTAGTCTTAACTTTACCCCTAAAGTTTGCCACGAAATATCACACTTTTATTATTATTTTTGCATCACTCTAGTATGTCAATAGTCTTTGGAAACAAATGACATCATTCTATTTGTAGCATTTTTTTAGTAGTGGTATTTCCATTTACAAAATATAGTAATTCCCAATCACTGAAAATGTCAAATCCTAGAAAACGCAGCATTCCTACACATGATGTTAACAATGGCGGTGAGAAGCCCTTTTTTCCCTAAACGGGAAATAGGTTAAAGGAAGATTAACCCATTTTGGAACAGGAAAACATGCAAATTTAAAGTTACTATGAAAAAGTTCAGTCAAAAGCAGATGCTTAACACAGGGCTTTAATGTAATACCATTTAGCAATGCGACAATTTGAGAAAAGTGGAGTATTTTGTAGACAAGAGAAACTGACAAACATCTGATGGAGTGGGCATTTTACAACCATGGGACAGATAACTAGCATGTAAAATCACAACGTAAGTGCCTTTTAAAGAGTTGAAAACTGCTGCTGATCATTCATTAAGGTATCAGACATTTAATCAGGAGGCTGCACTTTCAACAAAAGTGAAAAAGAGAACTCAGAAAAGACTTGATTTAGACAAACTTTAGTAACTAACCCTGGAAAGGCAAATGAACACTCTGATTTACACCTGTCATTCCACAGCTCAGCAGGAAGAGACTGTGAGAAAAATGAATTATCAACAGAAAATGCAAAAGGCCGATTTCTAAAAAGGCAACAATCCCAAACACATTTGCTTCAAGGATAAACCTGCAGACATATTTTCAGGTCTTGCTAAGTAACTGTTTATTTGCACTCAATACATTTGGGAAAGTCTGCTACATAGCTAAGGTCACTGTGACCATAGAACAGATGAAAATGAGGTACTGAACAGCAAGAAAATGCATCCTACCCTCATAAGAATTGAAGTGAACCAGTAAAAAATTGAAGATAAACAAAATAAACAGATACAGCCTTCATCTTTTACAAATATACTTCCTCCCTAAGTATCTCCCCGATATAAACACTCAGGAGTGTTTATATATTCAGTGCAAGTAACAGTATCATCGGTAACATTTGAAACATCTCTGAAGAAAGAATAAAGCTAAAAGAACACCTAATTCTGAATACACTTCAGTGTGGTGTAATAATATTATTACACTACAGTGATGGGGGAGAGACTCTGATAGCACCCATCTGCATTCCATGTGAAAAAACAAACCTAACATCACTTTTTGAAAAATTCTATAAGCCACGTACTTAAAAATTTTTTTTGAACAGGACTGCTTTATCATGTAATTTAAGACACAACATTACATGAACTGCAAGTGAAAACGTAAAAGGTTTAGCAGCTACAAAAATCAGATAACTCATGCTCTATGTCACTCCTCCCATCAATACTTTTAGCCTGTGTTCAATTATAGTCATTTTGAATTGGCTCGCCTCTGGCTTACACTTCTAAAGTCTTTACACAGAGTAAGAGAAACCAATGAAAATGAAAGATTGTATTCTATCCTGTACTCTGAACCTTGAAAGGTGTGGGTCTGCTTTAAAAAAAGGAAGAAGAAACATACACGTAATCACAATAAAGCTTAACACTATGCAGAGTTTATAATCATTTTCAGCAATGGACTGCAAGCTGCGCTGTGAAGAAAATGCATAGCAGAGGAGAAAGCTGGGAATTTGGGGAAGGAAAAGAAAACAGTGTCAACACAGTGGAAGATGTGATGAAACATCTCCATCTACTCTGGAGCTCACATGTCCTGGTAGCATTCCTTAAAAAACCACTGGCTCAAAAAGGCTGGGGCCCAGACGCTCCCAGTGTGTGGGGTATGAAGGCCCATGTGCCACATTATTCCACCTTCTCCACTAACTGCAAAGATGTCTGGGAACTGAGCTGTTTCAAGGGCAATAGAACACACACGCTTTATGGTCTAACCAACATCAAGTGAAAAGTTTTTTTCTTTTTATATGTCCATTTTTAATACAATTTAAACAGAAACTTTCTATAAATTTGGGCTTCCATCCAATCCCTCTCCTCAATTTCCTAAGGAGGAACTGAATCATGGAAGCAGGCAACACAAGATTATAACCACAAATGACTGCACTTTAAACATGATTATCAATTTTAAGGGACAGAGACACTTGAACGTTCTGTAATACCAAACTTAAACAAAACTGGTTATAAAAACTGTTAATTCATCCCCCTAGCATTTCTAAAGGTTGGTGTTATTTCTGAAGGGATAGATTAATATATTAAATTAAGCCAAGATTTTTAAAGACTGGCAAAGTCCTATCACTCTATTTTAAAAAACAAAGATGTTTAAAAAAAAAAAAAAGTTAGTTGCTTCATGTTACATTTCACAACCATTATGCTAAACGCTTTCTTTCTACAGAAACAGGGTCCTTTATGTCACAATTGCATTTACTGCTAGATGTTTAAAATTACACGGGCTAGTGTTTGACTTAAACTTGTTGAAGGTGACATCTGGAGGTTTTCTGAGTTTCACCTAAGGTGTGCTTGGTCCTCTTCTAGGACCACACTTGCAGGGGAGGGAGAGGGAGAAAATCACAGATCAAGTTCTTAAGATAGTTTCACTCTCTTCGTGGCTTTCTGTTTCTTGGTGATCTGTTCAAAATTTCCTCCTCCTGTTGGTTGAAAAAAAAAAGAAGAAATTTACTATAATTTGCATATTAACAAAAGTAAAAGTTCACCAAGTTTTTAAGATTCCAGGCTGAAGGTGACCCATGTAAGGGACAAAACAAGAAAAACGATTGGAAGAAAATGTGCCGAAAACCGTCTTGGAGGTGATGAGATTATGTGTCTAATACAGTCTTTTTTGTTTTATTTCTGTAAACATGCACTTTTCTCGATCTAACTCATAAACATTTTCTTTTAAAAGGACCAGACACCATGCCTCACACGTTATCCTGCTTACTACTAAATCATCTGCTGGCCTGTGGGCACATGAGCCCCCCTTGGAGGCTGAGAAGGCTGGGTTTCATGGAGATAAAAGACTATCCTGGCAGAGTCCCAAAGAACACTCAGGACTATAAGCCCTGTGCTCTTCCTATTCTACACAGCTACTTCTGTGAGACAAAGTCCGGAGAATATAAAGAAGTATGTGAGACTGGCCGGCTAGAACTCTGCATTCTAGTTGAGAAGGAATATATCCACTGAAAATTTCAACAGTACTGACCTTAATCAAGAAGGTGGAGGAGCTGTGGAAGCTGGAAATGGACACTGGGTAGTTTTCCAAGAAGAAACAGAGAAGTGCTAGAAAAGGAACCTTGCTAGGAAAGGTGTGGACTATTCTCTTCCCTCATATCCAAACTACCAGAAGCCAGATCCAGAAGTCCAATGAGTTCTGACACCCTCTTTTCCTATCGCCCTGCTCAGAACCACCATATCTTGCCTGGATTATCATAGCAGCTCCTAACTAGCCTCCTTGATTCTCTCTGGTCTGCAAAAAACACAGCAGCTGGAGTAATCAGACCGGATCGCTCCTTTACCCCAAAGCCTGCACTAACTGCCCATTTCACTATGAGGAAAAGCCGAGCTCCGACAACAGCCCAGGAGACCTTCTCCACCCTCCTTTGCTCCATTTGCTCTCTCTACTGGCCATACTGTCCTTCTATGTTAGGGCCTTGTACTGGCTGTCCTCTCTGCCAGGAATACACTTCCCATGGACCCCTCTTTTACCTCTTTAAGGACTTGGCTCAATTGTCACCTCTCCAATGAGGCTTATCATCTTCAATACTGCAACCCACCTCACCTTCTGCACTTCCAGTATTTTTTCCTCACCTTTTATTTTTCTAACATGCTGTTCATTTACTTCCTTATAATGTCTACTGCTTATATGTCTCCTCCCATTAGAATTTAAGCTCCCCAAAGGCAGGGTATCTTTGTCTGTTTTGTTCACTGACAATGCTTGTGTTGAATGAATGAATGAATCCATGAGCAACAAGAACAAAAATTTTAGAATGCAGTGATTTGTGCAAGAAATGCTTTTGAAGAGCACAGTGAGGAGAGGTAGATGAGACAAAACTGTAAAATAATAACCTATAACTGGATGTTAGAAAGCATTTTATTAGTTTTCTCTTATAACCTTCTATTTAATCCAAAAATGATTTCCAGCACAGAAAAATACTTGTGAGATTCACACATAATTTAAAGTTACAACATGTTGACCTGTATTACTAAGAATTTCACTTTTACAAAACTGGCTTGAACGGAATTTTTACAGCCACGCCCACTGATAATTGTCCTATGAAAATACTCTCTAGTTATTTGTACCTTCAACTTAGGTGCTAAAATATAAAACGCACTCCCTCCCCTTACCTCCGTTTTAGGTTTGCTATCTCCCTCCTCTTGACTGACAGTGCCAATATCTTCTTCAGCATCACTTTTTTGCTTCTCTTCTAAGATAGAAGTCAAAGTAAAACAACTGAGCAAAACCTTAACACTTGTTTTGGTAACTAGACAATTAGCATCAGCACACACCTTGAGAGTCTAAAACATCCTTTACAATAACTTGCTTATAAGTGTTTGAAGCAACATCTTAGGGGCTTAGCTTAAAGCACAAATTTTGGGATCTATTTCTTACCAAGTTTCTCTTCACCTTCCTCCTCCTCGTCTGCCTTGTCCTTTTCTTCTTCCTTCTCCTCTTCTTCCTCCTTCACATCTGGCTGAGGAGCATCAGTCTTCTTGTATTCCACAGGACTGGACTGTTTCTGAAATATTCCCCACAGTGCACACTTTTATGCAATACGTTATCATATAATTACTGAAGGCCTATGAGTAAAGTTCTGAACCAGGCTATATACTGAGGTAGACAGAAATGTGTAACATGTACTTCCTGCCCTGAGAGCTTTTTTTAGGGGAGAGTATGGGGTTCAAGATAAAAGGAACAGTATAAACAAAGGGGTCAGGCAGAACCATGCAGATTTGAATATAAAGGAGCCTGAGGCAGAGACTCACAGAACAGTGGTGGTGGGTAAGGCTGGAAAAAGAATTTTGGGGATCAAGTTATAAAACATCTTGAATGCATGGTGAAGCATAATCATTTAGGAGTAGAAAACCCAAATAAAATTTTTTCTTTTTGATTACATGTAATAAAGGCTAAATAAGAAAAACTAAAATATGGCTGAATTACCCCATGTATTTTTTAGGGGAGGGGCAGGGATGCTGAAGGAGGAATGGGTAATGAGAAGATCGAATTATAAAGTATATGAATAGAAAGAGCTATGCCAAGAGGAAAAGCTGGCTTGTGCCCTCAAGGCTGGTTTTATCTGAGTTTGTTGTTGCTGTTTCCCTTCCCACAGGAGAAAGCTGCTGCCAGATAATAAGGAGAGCAAGAGAGTGGCTTAAAAATAACTAGAAATGGAGGGGCTACAAATCCCACTCCCATTAGGGCACAAATCAAAGCCACTGAGAGTAGTGAATAAGAGTTCAGAACCAGCACCAAATGGAACTCAGTCACTACTCAGCCTCTACAAAGAAAACCCCAGGTGACAGATCTTATTTTTTTTAACATAAGAGTTCTAAAAGTGACTCGAAATGAAATATAACAAAACCAAACCTCATACCTTTCCAGAACAGCAGAAGAGGATAACAAGAAACACAGGCAGTGCTACAGTCAAAACATAGACTACCCAGAGCCACGGGCGCTCCTCGGCTGCCTCAAGCATCTGGCCCACGACACCTGGCTGAAAAACAAGACAGGGTCCATCTCAGGTTCTGAAGGCTTCTGACACCAGTGCAGGCTGCACTGTCCCGCTGTTCAGTGATTGCATGGCACCACTCAGGCTTCGCTTTTTCCAAAGGGTACAAGCCAAGGTGTTCACATAACAACAACAAAAAAAGGAAATAAGAGAAAACTCTCAATTTTCCTATTCTCCTTATCATCAAGGTCAGGGGTACCCAACCCCTAAGCTGCATTCTGGTACTGGTCTGTGGTCTGTTAGGAACCGGGCCGCACAACAGAAGGTGAACAGCGGGCAGGCAAGTGAAGCTTTATGTGTATTTGCAGCCGCTCCCCAGTGCCAGCATCACCGCCTCAGCTCCATCTCAGACCGTCAGGCATTAATCTCATAAGAGCACTGGTCTCTCGTGCCAAAAAGGCTGGGAACCACGGAACAAGGTGATCTCCCTCTCGCGGGTGTAAAAGTTGGCTTCTTAATTGCCAGCAAAGGCTCTTAACTTCAGCAGCCAGTGAATGAAGAGTTTCTTAATCTAACATCTCCAGGTCTTTGATTTCCAGCTCGGCCATACGACCAAATGAAAGTTCGACACATTAGGTAAACCGAGAATTGACATTTAAAAGTGCATTGAAATAGGCTCTGAACAGCAAACTTTGTTAAATATATTTTAATAAATACAACAACAACAATAATAATAATAAAATACCCTACACATAATACAAACAGAAATTCTGAAGCTACTGCATTAGACTAATGCAATCATGTCCCAAAACCCAGTATTTTTTCTTAAGTGGGCATAGGATCACTTTTAATGCCAATATTCCCAAATAAGGGAAAAAATAAATCCTAGAAAATAAATAGCAATTAGATATCTACGACTACAGGTATAAATGCACAAGAAACAAGCAAGCACATACCTCGGCAGCCCCATCAGCGGCCTTCTTCAGACCCCATCCATCACTGGCCCAATCATCAACGACTCTTCGATCACCACAAATGATAAAGTTGTCAAAAAAAATGTCTGAAGTCATGGACCACAGCTCTAAACCAATGGCACTAAAAGGAGTCATTTTGAAAGGTTCCAGATCTTCAAAGAAATCTGGATTTGGTATTTTCCGGGGTTTCCAGATTCCCTAGAGAAAAATATTTTAAAAAATCATTTCAGATAATGACCAACACAAATTTATAGTGAACCTAAATAAGAATTAAGATAAATTTTGCATGACATATGAAGGTAAATGCTGACCTTTTGAAATTTAACTGAGTAAAAGAAATAAAACAATGCTGCTGATGTTTTACACACTCTGACTCTAAGATGCCTGTACTCCGACTACTTTCAATTTCTAATATCACCCATGATCTTGATCCAAACCAACATCTTTCTCTGCCTGGTACATTCAACAGCCTCCACTCTTATCAACCAGCTTGCTAGTAGGAGTGGGTGCACATGTTGGTACAGACTTCTTTAGTGGTGACTGAAAATGTACATGATCTTCAATGGCAATTTCCCTTCTAGATAACCACCAAGACAATAGTTACCGTGGACACCCAGACACGTACAAAGATGATTACTGTATCAAGGACTCAAAAAGCAAAAAATGGCAATCCACCTAAATGGCCATAAAATAAAACAGCCGAAGGGCAGGTTTTTTAAAAGGGCAATTTTAAACTAATCTTGTTTGACTGCACAATTAAAAACAGATTTGAAAACAGACAAGTATACACACAGTACATGCATAGACATGGACCTAAACCTCGCATTTTAAAGTGTGACAAAGTGGAAATGACTGATTATAAATAATGTGACTAGGACAGAAACAGAAGCAAAACCAGTAAATATCACTTTAAAGCTTTAGAACATCACTACCTGTATTCTCACCATCTCATTTGAATCTCGGTCTTTTTCCCAGTTGAACACAGTAAGGTCAAGCGATGAGCTGACTGTGGTTGGGGAACCAAGACCCATCACAGAGAGGACACCACAGTCCCCTATGGGCCCCATCACCCAGATTGCCAATTTGCATCCTGTGGCTACATGACAGCACAGTGTCCAAACTGCAAGTTTTCCATTTCTCTCCTTTTTGTTTTGAAATGTAAGTTACAAAGCAATTATGAACGCTGCTCCTTACAGTTTCTAGGTTTATCTTTTCAATATTGAACACATTAAACTCTCTTAATTTATGAAGTTTACTTTGTAATTCGACAGTCAAAAACAGTGATCAAGTTGGCAGCCTCACCAGAGACGAAACTTCTATTAGAATACAACCAGATCAATGAGATGCACCAAGAGGCACACACCTGGTAGTTAGGATTGTCAATCATGGGTGGCTTCCATTTGCCCTTATAATTAGGGTTGTCAATCATAGGTCGCTGCCAGACACCACATCCGGGGGCCGATTCACACTTAGGGTTGGCAATCTGAGGAGCCTCCCATTCTCCATCCATGTCTTCATCCCTGTGGAGATATAAACAAGTCACCACTGGGTTCTGTGATAAACCGTCATCCTGGGGCACCCCTGACACCCTGAAGGAATGCTTTCACTGTCACTCTGGAGAGCACCGACTTGTTTCTGCATTTCTACCAACAAGGGTTTTTCCTGACAGATGCATTAAAGAGATATGAATATACAATGAAATTTGCTGACTTCTACTTAAGTTTGGGCACTTAGGCTATATTCAAGTGTAAACTTTTACTTCGATAAAAAGCAGGTAATTTTAAAAGTCAACTAAAGTTCTTACCAATCCTCTGGCTTCTCCGCATCGGGATCAGCTACGTATTCAGGCTCATCATCCAACCAGCCTTCAGGCTTTGTGGCTTCCTCATCGGGAATCTTAGCAGGGGCGTCTTCATCCCTTAAACACAAAAGAAAAAGCCAATAATGACAATACTGGCCAGAGAGTCACAATGTATTCCAACTATGTGAATCTGAAACACAGCAACCTAAAAATATTTAGGCCTTAATCGTAAAACTTAAAATTCTTCCCAGAAATTATCTGTAAATTATATATCTGATAAGGGCTTAGTATCCAAAATATATAAAGAACTTACAACTCAATAATAAAAATGACCCAATTTAAAAAACCAGCAAATAATATGAACAGATATACAAATGCCCAATGAACACATGGAAATGTGTTTAACATCATTAACCATTAGGAAAATGCAAACCAAAACCACAGTAAGATATCACTTCACATCCACTTAGCTATAATAAAATGACTGACAAAAATAAGTGCTGGTAAGGATGTGGAGAAAATGAAACCCTTATATACTGCTGGTGGGAAAGCAAAATGGTGCAGCTGCTGTGGAAAACAGAATGGAGGGTCCTCAAAAAATTAAAGATAGAGCTACCATATGACCTAGCAATTCCACTCCTAGGTATATACCCAAGAGAAATGAAAATGTTTATCCATACAAAAACCAGTACAAGAATGTTCATAGAAGCATCAGTCACAACCATAGCCCAAAAGAGAAACAATCTAGATGTCGATCAGCTAAGAGATGGATAAAGTTGGTATTATCTACACAAGGGAATATTATTCAGTCATAAAAAGAAATGAACCACTGAAACATGCTCCAACATGGATGAACCTTAATAACATTATGCTAAGTGAAAGAAGCCAGACACCAAAGGCCACATATTTCATTATTCTAAGTCCAGAATGGGCAAACCCACGGAGACACAAAGTAGAAAATATAGAAATAGGGAGTGACCACTTAATGGGGATGGGTTTCTTTTTGAGAGATAAAAATGTTCTAGAATTAGACAGTGGTGATGGCTCACGGCACTGTGATACACTAAACTACTAAACTGTACAATTTAAAAGGGTAGATTTTAGCATGTGAATTATAACTCATATGGTTACTTCTAAACTAAAGGTTCATCAAGAAGTACCTTCTTTCAAAGTTTCACACACAGGCTGAAAGATGGTGCCACTTTAGTTGGTAAGCAAAAACATATCTCTCTTTGGTCAGGATTATGCTTTTTTTGAACTATGTTAGTTTTAAATTAATTGTGTAAGAATTTGAACTTGTATAACACTCAGTTGTCCCTTTTAAGTGGAACATTCACACCCCCACTCCCACCCCCAAAATAAAACAGCTAAAGAATACAACACTGAATCCAAAACTAATGTTCCCCAAATACACAAATAAACTTGGCCTTTATACTAGGGGCAGTATAAAAGCTCAGGTACCCGTATCTTAGTTTTAAGGGAGGTAAAACATCAACTAGAATTTCACTGCTAAGTTTAAAGGGATACCTTTACAAATGGCAGGTCAGTTTTATTATTTCCATTTGTTCACTTTCTGACATTTCCAAAAGTCACTGCATTGGAGTTCACACATGGCCACATATATACGAGAGTACATCCCCAAGAGTTTTTATTTTTCATCATCCCCCAGTTTGTCCCCCACGTAAAAGGCCACATATACGCTATTTCTCTCACATGTCTGGTGCTCGCTACTATTCCCTCTGCTTTTACAAACCATGTTCTTCTTCAACCATAATCACCACAGCCCACCTTATCAGTTAACCCCCCACCCCACTTTCAAGCCTCAGTTTGACTGGTACTGCTCCAAGAAACTACCCTAGATTAGGTATACCTGGTGCCCTGGTCACCAAGTGACACCTACTATTATACTACTTGCCACATGCATGCCAACTTCATTTACCTGCCTGACAACTGAACTGGGGCTATGTGGGCAGCTGGTGTCCTTGTGGCTTTGTATTCCACTGCCCAACACAGAGCAGGAATCTCTTGAGTTTTGTTTAAATAGGAAAAAGATTATTTTTCATATTAAAATTTAAAATTTCAGGACTCCAGCTTTTGATGTGAATTCATATAAGCATTGAAAAGGCAAAGAGATCCAAGGTTCTGCCACAAACCAAGTGTGTAAGTATTTTCAACATGGTGTTGTTTGTAAAATGGTATAAGGCAATTCAGATGATCAGTATCACCCCCTTTCAGCTACATTAGTCTACATTTTTCCTATCATTTAGACTGCATCATAGATTGCTGAAATTATCAGATCTTGACCAATATTCAGATGTTCAAGTCATATGGAATATACAAAATACTCTATTACACTCAAAGACTCACCAGTCATCTGGTTTGACAGCATCGGGATCTGGTATTTTTGGTCTTTCATCCCAATCCTCGGGCTTCCGGTCTTCTGGGTCCTCAATTTCACGTGAAGGATTTACAGGAGGAGTCATGTCATCTAGTAGATTTCCACTGTTCACAAGAGACTGGTCCACTAATATTTCAAAACTATTATCTGGGTTCAAGACTGAAAAAAACATTAAATGCAATTTTTAAAAAGTTAATTAACCACTCATTTCTAAGCTCTATGTACAACAAAAAATTTTTTAATGGAAAGCCAAAAGCATGGAGTCAAAAAGACCTCAGGCAACAGAGTCAGAACATGGTCTTGGGGCCTCAGGCAAGTAAACTCTGTTTTCCTTACCTGTAAATCATAAAAGCTAGTTCCTTAGTTCTTTAGGAATTAAAACAGATGACATAAAATTTAAACCACCAAAAAACTTCATTATGGACATTAAAAACATCAAAAAAAAAAAAAACATTACATAAACTAGTACAATATTGGCCTTACACAAATGGTTACACACCAGTCAACAGGCAAATAAATGTATTTATTATAACCACCCCTGTAGAAAAAGTCCATTTCCTCATTTTTGAGTTGGTATTACCACCATCTGTTACCAAAATTTCAAATTACACAAACCTTTTATTTATTAAACCACCTGTCTACTCATGGTTGTACTTTTGGAGACCAAAAAAAAAAACAAGAAAAAACACAATTTTAAATCCATAAAGGTAGCGTAAGTGTGACTTATGCTATAGCCTGGATCCTACGCCTGTCTAATTGGCAGCTGACTGGGTCACGACAACCCAGAATACTATACAAGACGACACAGTGCTATGCTGATGCTCTCAATGATGATGCAGTTGGCAATGTTAGCAATAATATCTACTTTCATGAAGATTCCCAGACTTTTATGAAATTAAGAGATCAAATGAAATATAGGATATACAACTTTAAATTAAAAATTACAAGTTTACACATGCATACATTTATTCACAAATGACCAAATACATTCAGTGTTGATATTTCAGGTAATACTGAATGTCTTCTTTATGTTTACTTCTATCTTTGAATTTGTATATGTATACGTATTTGTGTGTGTATGAATTTGGATATGTATTACTGTTATTATAAAGAAAAAAGGTTATTATATTCTTGAAGGAAAGAGGTACTTCTATATGTGATCTCAAAACCAGCAGCAAGAAAAGCTTTGTTAAAATAAAAAACTCATCCAATGTCCAAATGATTAAATTCAACTGTCCAGGTGTTGGAGCGTCCAAGCAAAGTTCAACTAAAACATAATTTTTAAAAAAATGTGTATACTTCTCCTGTATGTCCTGTTACCTAATACTTAACGTTTTATCAACAAGAAAATAAAGGCTGGAAATGAGGGCATCAGCAATGAATCTCTTTATGGAACATAAAAGCTTATTCTCAAAAATGTCCCAAACCCCAATTCTCAACTCAAACTATGGACGAGAAGCTTTTTTTCATACTGAGAAATGAAGCTCATTTCACCACTAAGATATGAAGCCAATAGAGACTCTTATTTGCAGGCCGGAGTCTGCCATGTGTGCGATCTTTAGATTAAATGAATGATAAATCTGCAGCACTATAAACCCCCCAAATTAATGGTTTTGCTTACTTAATGTATAAAGATGTGTTTTCTTATCAGTAAAATAGGTCTTCAGATCTGCATCTGGTCTCTTAGCATGCTTTTCTTCATATTCACCAGTTTTGGGGTTTTTGTGACGGAAGATGAAGTGCAATTTATAGTCCTCTCCACATTTATCTGGACCAAACATGATTGTATAAGGGGTCTTGTCATGGAACTGATCCTTCAGAAACAAAAATGAATTATTTTAAGTAAAACAAAGTGTTCAAAACAAATTTCAGAAGTGTGATATATTCTCTTATAAAATCACAAATAAATCAGTCACATTAAAGGAAAAGCTCATTTGTTAATGAGGTTCATATAGATACCAGTGAAAACAAATAACCAGAAATTACCAGAAAGTTTTACGAGTATATGAAAGTGCTTAAAAAACAAAATAATGCATATCTCTAGATACTCTTCATAAAACGAATAAGTATGCTAAACTAAAAATTACACAGAACAGAAACCAGGGATAAGACAGAACAGCTTTCAAATTAACATTTCAAATTAAAAAGCATGGAAATGTCAAAATTCCCAACCCTCCAAAATATTTCAACAGCAGAAGATGCCTTTATTTTCACAGGGCTTACAAATTCTCTTTTCTTTTCTCTAAGATTCTTAAAAGATCATTGTGGGTGGCCACATAAAGAAATAGGAAACACCTACCAGGTTGAGTTCTGCGGTTTTAGAAAGCAGTTTCACATATGCACCACCACATTCTATTCCGTTTTGGAAATTAACCTCATACCTAATTTCAGAGAGAAAAGCGGAAAACCATATGGCAGTTTGAAATATCAAACTTCTTATTTACTTCCCCTTTCCCCATCTTGGTCATAGGTCTTATCAGAAGTTTTATGTTTATCCTTAGGAAAGATTCTGTCCCTTATCACCTTTGAATGACTTTCCACTTCCCCCTCCCAACACCACCAAATAAGTAAAAAAATAAAAGCTTAATGCACATTTCCAATAAATACTTTTTTGCAAAATCCAGTTCATTTTCTAGAGGAAGAATAGCCGGTTTCTTTCAAAATAATTTATTATGCAGGAAAAATATTAGATTATTGGATGCTCAAATACACTCAAAAATCTCTACTGTAACATAATAATTCTGATAATTTTTTTAATATAGAGTAATATAATGTCTCCTCAGATCACCCTTCCTAGAAAGCTTCTACTAAAGAAGCTTTTCACTTACTGAACAATGAGAGGCTTGGTATCAAACAGGAAGGGCTTGTTCAGTTTAGCAGAGATGGCATGATGCTTGGCTCGAGACATCAATACAAGTCCTTTATCGCCTGGAAGCTTTGTTTCCTTCATTTCATCTACCTCCCATTTTCCTATAAGACACATAAAAAAGGTCTGCCCCTTAGCTATACTTCTGAAGGCCCTATAAAGTTTAACAAACAAAACTCCAAGTTGTGCAAGTCTATCACACAACATATTTTTTTTAACATATTCCTTTTACCTATGACAGCTGGCTTAGTAATATTAAACACTCAAATATTTGACAAATATTAGGATGAGATTTTAAAAACCTGTAGCATATTCGTTTTACTAATGCCTAGAAAAGATCTTCCATTTCCAATATACAACATCATAGGTGATAAATTACCTTTTCATTTGAAGGTGTAAAACAAACAGGTCTAACCCTATAAAATATAATGGAGCACACAAAGATAGCAAAACTTTTAAGGAAAAATCTTAAAATGCATACATATTACTTTTAAACTAGTCTCAACAGACACCATGAAAACAATATTTCAAACACCAGTCTGCTATTGTATTTAAATCAAATTTAAATCTCACCATCATATTTGGCAATTTCATCATCAGTGTCATCTTTCTTGGCTTTGGATAAAATCCACCTGTAATTAAGACAAATTCCCAAAATTAAGGTCCAAATGATAGATGACCTCTGAAAAGAAACAATGTAAATACTAATAAAAGCAGAACCTATTCAGCTCTTTCTAGGCTACTTAATGACTCTACTTTCAACATTTAAATCTGGCACATAAGTAGTGATAATATATTTTACTCAATTCATAAGAAAAAGTACCAAACCCATGAAATAATTCCATCTTTTTTTTTGAGAGAAAGTAAAATTTATTGAAAATACATTTTAGAAGGAGAAGGACTACACTAAGGAAGGTTGTAGTCCTATTACATCTTCTTTTTAAGACTAAAGAGAAAACAATTTTTCTTCAAAGAACAAAACATAGAGTAGAAGAGGAGGGAGAAATGGAAGAGTCACATGTTCTGGAAGACCATTTTCCTAAGTGGGCATGAACACTGGAAATATAAAATAGTTAGATATTTCACATATAAGAAGCTATCCTAAAAGGAATCCACTATTCCATCTTATTTACATGATGTTTGCCTCTAAGATTTTTTTCCCCTAAGAAACACTTACCCTGACAGAGTTCCTCTGTCAAAGGAATCGGCAAAATACACTTCCCCTGTTGGAACTGGAGCTTTGTAGGTGACCTGTATGAGTTGTAAAAATGAATTAAGAACAGAAATTTTCAGCAATAGTCCCTTTTTGTTTGTTTGTCTGCAACAGTCCTTTCTTAATAGGATTTATTCTCTTGGTTTGCTTTCAATTATCACAAAATTTTCAAAGCTGGCCTTTGACTTCAATCCATATAATTTATCTTTGGCAAGATATAACAAAGGCTGCCAGAGAGACCCATAAGTATTTTAGTAGATCTGGTTTCTCTTTGAAAAGGATCCAAATTTACCTTCATCCTTTGATTATATCAAGAGGTAAAACAAATAGATTCAGACAACTTCAAACCTTTGGAGATGAAGGAGTGTCGGTTTCTGGTTTCGATTTTGAGTCTTCTACCTCTTCAATGACATCATCAAGGTCATCTTCAATATCTATCACATCATCTTCATGCCCCTCATGAGCCTGAATGACAGCAGTTCCAAGGACCAATAACATACACAGCAACCATTTCCCTTCCATGATCTGCATATAAAAAAAGTAAAGTAGGTTAAACATATCTCCTCCTTTTAAAAATTGTGTAAAGACCACTAACCCCTCTCTTATTTCAAATTTAGGCTTTCAAACTAGAGCTAAAAGGAATTTTATTGTAAACTTTATATAAATATTTAAATAAAAGGAACTATTTAAATAGAAAGAATTTTCAAAGACTCAATTTCAAGAAAATATCAAAACAAAACTCAAACATAAACAATTGTCCTCATATAGAGTATCATATTAGCTATACAGAACTAGAATGTTCAAATACAATTTCAAACTAATCTTTTCCACTTGTATAAAGCCTGACAATGGACAAAAGCCTATTAATTTATGTATTAATTTACAATGAGTACTGATTAAAACATTACAATGAAAAGATAAGTTACTAGCCCACAGTAAAAACTTAATATAGATATTGCTGCTGTTATGCAAAGATCACCATTTGTAGATGATTTTAAATTAGTGTTTTAAGACTCAACAACAAAAACATTAAACCAAGGACCAGCTACCATTATCTCTATCTCAGCATTCAAGTGCCTTGTGTATTCTATAAGACTGTCATGGGTGGTAGTGGGTCCTCTTTCCAAGGACTACAGATCCAAGGGTATGAAAACTGGGCCACATGGATGCACATGATTTGGTAGGATATAGCATGGTTTCAATTCTGCCAGATGAAATGGAGGTGATGGGTACACGACAATGTGAGTGCACTTAATGCCACTGAACTGTATACACTTAACAATGGTCAAGATGGCAAATCTTATGTGTTCACCATAGTAAGAAAAAGAAAGAAAACTGAGCTTAATTTTTTTGTTCTCTTGTTTGCAATGGAGACATTTATTTCTCAGGCAAAATCCAAAACAAAAAGAAAGAATCCAAAGTCAGGGGCTCCTTCATAAACTTCAATGGCCCCAATCCACAACCATGGCTGCCATTTGACCAACTGTCTATGAAAAATGTAAATCAAGTTATCCTAATGCTGAATTTAATGCCAAACTCCTCATAAATGCTAACCCATTAAAGTTTAGCAACCAGACCTAGACCTTCATGTATCATTTGGTAGTCATTTTTTTTTTGTATATCTTTTATTCACTCATTTTGGGACTGTGTTCATAAAAATGGAAGACAGTAAAGTCCACTGGATTCACAAATGCTTCCTATTTAGGCAGTGCAGAAAATCAAAGTCCTAAATGAAACCCATAACCTTTCCTAGGACTGGTATTCATTTTTAGAAGAAAACTCTCAACGTTAACTGCTATGGTTTCTTACATACATGCAAAACACCGGTAATCTTTTATTCACTGGAAAGATACCTGTTTTCTGCCATCAAAGCAATATACAAAGCATAGCAATATGGCTTTGTTCATTTCCAATTACAATGGATGCTCTAAAGCCACACAGGCTGACTCAACACCTTTATCTAAATCAATTCTATACAACTCCCAAGTTCTCATTGAAACAATGCTATAAATGTTGGACTCCCAGGGATAAGCTACAAAAGTAAATTAGCCCAAAACAACTAAAACAATATATAATTACGACGTTATTAAAGTAAAACAAAATGTGGAAGTAAAACCAGCAGTAATTAACTAAAGCACAAAACCGATGGATTAATTAGGACTAGTGCTGGTACTGGAATACTTGTTCAAGGAAAAGTTAATAGGGGAAGTGGTCCAGTGGGCTCCCTGCTTACCTTTAAAAAAGGTTGGACTGATTTCTTTTCCTCAATAATTTTTAATTTATTAATATATTGTTATGGACTGAATAGTAATTCATATGTTGAAGCCCTAACTTCCAATATAACTATACTTGGAGGTGGGACTTTTAAGGAAGTAATTAAGGTCCAAAGAGGTCGTGAGGATGGGGTCCTGACCCAGGACCTCTATCCACATGAGAGGAGTGCTCAGGCAGAGGTATGTCCATGTGAGGACACGGTGAGCTGGAGGCTCTCTGCTAGCCACAGAAAAGGTCCTCTCGAAAACCACCCTGCCAACACCTTGATCTTGGACTTCCAGTTCCCAGAACGGTGAGAAAATAAATCTCTAGTGTTTAAATCTCTACTGGTAAGCCTGGTATTTGGTTACGGCAGACTGAGCAGACTAATAAACTGTCCTTGGGTTTTTAAATATAACGTTGTAGGGCAGTGCTTCTCCAACGCGAGCAGGCATCAGTGTCTGTTCAGCGCTTATTAAGCAGGCTGCGGGCCTCCCAGTCGGCCTGTGTTTCACCTTCCTACCAAGTTCCCAGGACACATACGCTGCAGGCTCTGGGACCACACTCTGAGAGCCACCGATCAAGGTTTACAAATAACCCACCTGTGCTGTCTTCCAGTCTATAAAGCAGCGGTCCCTAAACTTTTTAGCACCAGGGACCGGTGGAGCTGAGGCAGTGATGCTAGCGCCGGGGAGCTGGGGAGCGGCTGCAAATACAGATGAAGCTTTGCTCATTGCTCACCTCCTGCTGTGCAGCCCAGTTCCTAACAGGCTACAGACCAATACCAGAACATGGTGCAGTGCGGGGGGTGGGAACCCCGGCTATAAAGTATTCTCACATGCACTGTTTCATATAAGCGTCCTGTGAGGTATTACTCTCATCTTATTTTATACATTAGGAAATAAGACTTAGTAAAATTAAAATAACCTCATTTAACTAGTGAGAGTCACAGACTCCAAATCCTCTATTTCATTTACACTAGACCAAATCTTACTATGCAGCTGAACACCAAGGAGGTATGACAAGAGACAGGACAGAAGACCAGTCAGGAAGGGCAGTAATGGCAGAGATCTGGAATATGAGTTCAGGTAGGGTTCAATGAGGGAGGGTGTGGCTGCACAACACCCAACCCAGGTGGACCAAGGAACCTGGTGGAAAGAAAGCATCCATGTGGGGGAGGCAGAATGGCTCTATCTGAAAGAAAAAGTTTTTTTCAGGTGGCAGGGACTACTGGCCCTGCCAGGAACAACTTAGGAGGTCTCCAGCAAACTCAGGAAACTGCACTTCGCTCCCACCATTTCCCCTATACCCGGAGAGTTACGGCCCTACTTTTTTTTTAGGTAATAGAAGCACAATGGTACTCACTTGTTGTTTTCACATTCTTCAGTGTTGTTAAAGCTAGAAGGAACTACTTATTCCCAAACCATGACCAATCAGTTCTCATAGCCATGTACTTATAAGCCTTAGACGGCTTTACATGCTGTTTGGACAACTGTAATTTGCCAGTACTCCCAAAAATATGCTACAGTAAATAAACAGATCTAGTTCCAAGAGTCACTATTAAGCCATCTTAAATGTTCCAAGTGTTGTTAGAAACTGGTCCACACTTACAAACAATTGAAGACTGTATTTTAAGGTGACCCTAATTTATTCTGCTTCATAACTGAAAATCTGACATTATCAAGAAACAAAATTCCCCTCATTTCAGTCCTCCTACTCATACTCCTTATATCAAATGGAGTCCTTTTAAAAGTTTGCACTTATTGAGTAGGTATATAAAAAAGACACTGCACTGTCATGTTTACTAGAAGAAAACATAGGAGAAAATTTAGCTGATTTTAGGTTTGACGAGTTTTTAATACATCGAAAGCAAGATATATGAAAGAAAAAATTAGTAGGTTGGACTTTATTAAAATTAAAAACCTCAACTCTGTGAAAAACGTATAAGAGAATGAAAAGACAAATCAGATCAGGAGAAGACATTTGCGAAATACACATCTGATAAAATATACATCTGATAATGAACTGGTTTCCAAAATATACAATGAACTCACTCAAACTCAACAAGACAAACCACTCAATTAAAAAATGGATAAAAAATCTAAATAGAGACCTCACCAAAGATATTCAGATGGCAAATAAGCATATAAAAAGATGCTCAACATCATCACATAATTGTAAATTAAAATGAGATACCACCATGCACCTACTAGAATGGCTAAGATCCAAAAAATTGGCAAGGATGTGAAGCAACAGAAACTCCCATTGCATTGCTGGTGAAAATGCAAAACAGTATAGTTACTTTGGAAGATAGTTTGGCAATTTCTTACAAAGCTAAAATAAACATAGCCTTACCATATGATTTGGCAATTGTGCTCCTAGGTACTTAACCAACTGATCTGAAACCTTACAAATACACAAAAACCTGCACTCAAATATTTATGGCAGCTTTATCCATAATCGCCAAAAACTTGAAGAAACCAAAACGTTCTTCAACAGGTGAATAAACCTGTAGTACACCTACATAATGAAATATTGGTTTAGCAATTAAAAAGAAATGAGCTATCAAGCCACAAAAAGACTTAAACAAATCTTAAATGTATATTGCTAAGTGAAAGAAGCCAGTCTTTCACTGGCAGCATGCTGTATAATTCCAATAATTCACATTCTGAAAAAGGCCGGTGGTCAGTTTAAGTAGCTAAGTAAGCATGCTGAAACTATTCTGCATGATGCTATAATTATGGACACATTACAGTATGCATTTGTCAAAACCCATAAAACTTTACAGCACAAAGAACCAATCTTAACATATGAAAAAATTTTAAATCATCTATTTGTCAAAACCCATAAAACTTTACAGCACAAAGAACCAATCTTAACATATGAAAAAATTTTAAATCATCTAGGAGGTCAAGTGATCTAAGGATAACACGTAGAACGTATTACAGGTATGAAACAACTTCACTCAAGAAGGTGAAGAGAAAAGATGCTGAAAGAAGTCACTTTGGAAATGAATACAAATTACATTCTATAAGTCTAGACTGTATGAAAGCACTTTCATTAGTTAGTACGTTATTTCACATATGTGTGCAGGTTAACAATCCTAACACTGCTATACGTGTATACTGAACAACAAAATGAAGGGCTGGCTAGTGGATGGTGAAGCCACTTTCACATTGGGTGTGGGAATTTATAGACAAGCAAGGGAAGGCAGCCAGGGTAATCCACATGGTAATGGGTAAAATAATGGACAAGAGTTGGAGACATCAGTACGAACTCATGTTTACCTTAACATACAAAATGTTAGAGAAGTATTTACAGATATGTGCACATATACCAGTTAGTCTACACACATGTATTTCCTTGTTCCGTCAGCTGGGAAAGCCTACAAGAAACTAAACCCCAGTAGCAATAAATACACCTAGTACCAATGTCATCTCCAATTAAAGAAAACAGGGCTCCTTGGAGAAATGGCTTATCCTAGAACTAGAGCAGAAAATATACAAGATGAGCCTGGCGCATTAGTTGTGCCAGAAAGGATTGTTCAAAAAAGACAAATAATACCACAATGATGCAAGTTGTGTCCACAGAACATAAGAGCTCCCAGTGGCCAAAGCTAGACGATATGGGCAACAAAATGAGGGGTATCATATTATGCCCCACAGTATAAAATAAATGTCCATCAATCTATAGTGATACAAACATGACTGAGTAAATAAACAAACAGGAAAGGAGACAAATTTCCCATGCAGAAATATTCCAAGTAAGTGATGCAGACACTCCATCCCCAAGGCTGTGGGGCATAATTCCCACTCCTAAGTAAGGGCTGCACGGAGTGACTTCTTTCCAAAGCAGCTGGGCAGTTGGGAAGGGGGAAAACGGAGACATTACAGAGGAGAAACCTGGCCAATGCACCTCAAGCCACATGAGTGAGGTCAACATCAATAGCAACAGGTCATGTTGATAGTACGTGCCCTTGATACAGTATGATGAAAACAGCACTTCAACCTCTCTGTAGAATGTCCAATAGAGGTACATTCTACAAAATAACCTGACCAGCAGTCCTCAAAAATATCCAGGTCATCAAAAACAAGGAAAGCCTAAAAACCTGTTGCAGCCAAGAGGAGTCTAAGAAGACATGATGACTATTTGTAATGTGGAACCTGGAACAGAAAAATAACTGGGTAAAACAAAAAAAAAGAATCTACATTAAATATGGACTTTAGTTAATAATTATTTATTGATATTGGTTCATTAACTAATAAATGTACCATGCCAATGTAAGTTGTTAATAATAGGGGAAATGTGGTGTGGGTCATACAGGATCCCTTTTTCTATATATTTAAAACTGTTTTTAAAATTAGTTTATAAAAAAAAGGTGATCCAGTATCATGCCTCAAATGGTTGATCTCCCTCCCCACCTCTCCAAAAAAATCCCATGGCTGAAATACACTACTGGAACCTAGTCGACGTTCCATTTTTTGAGAAGAAACTGAGGTCCAGAAATTAACTTGCCAAAAATGAGTTACTGGCAGAATTAGGATCAAAGGTCAAAGCTCCCATCTCCCAGTACAATGCACCCTACCTGGTAATTCTATCCTGCTTCTGTCTTAAAGATACAAAATAATTTTCCACGTATTGTACTGTTTAAGAGGCTTTCATAAGATTTTTGTCACTTTTTACAGAAATTTACAGAATTTCAAACAAAGAGCATACTTCTCTATTGTCACCCACTGTTTCTAAGATTATTAACAAGAAATATGTAACAAGTAGTTCACAATAATGCTTTAAAAAAACAAACCCCCAACTTTCCCAAGCCACAGAGCAGGTAGGTGGTCCTTAGAGTAGGAATGCTTAGAAATAAAGGTGAATAAAAAAATACCTTTAAATGAAGTAGCATTTTCCTACAGTAAAAAGCATTTACATTTCCTAAAACTTTCTTCTATCTTCTACTTCTCAGCCCATGCTCACGAAGATATATTAGCTCCTCTAGGGCAAGGTTTCTTGAAGCACTTCATTCTCTGGTTTCCTTTTAGGAGGCATTTTCTCTTTCTCTCATAAGTTTTATCACTGCAAAATTGTTGCCTGAAACCCTACATAGCAGAGCCCCTTTGAGTTAGGATGCAAATACTGGGTAAATGTGTAACTCATAACCAGGCAACTGAGTGCTCTACAACTCTCTCACAGTGGGCCCATTTAAATTCCTGTCTTGGCCAAATTACAAGTTACAGTACTACAGGCATGAACCTGCAGGAGAGCCAGCAATTAAAAATCAAAACTACAAATGCCAACAGTTACATAGATGTCAAAATATCATATTACACACCTAAAAATTCTGTCATTAACTAATATTAGCCCAACAAACTTAAAAAAACTAATGATATTTGAATAAAACATGAAGATTAGTTAGTAATGTTTCAATATTCGTTCATAAATTATAAGAATTAGATCATAATGAGATATTAATTGAAACTGGATGTGGAGTATATGGGAATTCTGTGTATTATTTTCACAAAGGTCTAAAATAAAAAAGAATGTTTTAATGTATTAAAAAGACAACACAAACATGAAAATCTTTTAAAACCTTTGCATTTACTGAAGTGGACAAGTTTTTTCAAAAATACCCCTAAGTTATATGCAAATGTGAGTTGTGTGGCTTTCTCTTATGTCTCTTATGTAAGCAAAGGCTAAGTCAATAAAACCCGTACCATGGGGCCAACGCAAAATGGTCCAAGTTCCGATTTCTGTTGATCTGGAACTTGATCTAAAAATAAAACTTATGATATCTAGGTTCTAGAGAAATGAACAGACTGCATAACCTTCATATACTCACACATAAATCCCTTAACTGGGTTTTTGATAAAAGTTGGATGGCAGAGTTCAAGACTGTTTTCTGGCAGTCACAACTTGAACTGTGGGGATTCTGTGCTACATAGGAGTAAAAGGAGAAAACGCATGTGATGCCTATCAGAAAGCTTGACACGCATTAGACACTAAATGAATGTTTGCTGACGGAGTTCAATTCCATGAGTGCCAACTAGATATCAAGCGTTTTTTTAAATTGGTTTCTTACCTTCAGAAGCTCATAGGATATATACATAAAATCTGGAAACAGCATTTTATAGATTAAAAGTGACCTTAATGACATTATGTATATTTGCTCGTTTTCAGACCTTCTGAGTACACTGTATTATTAGTTCTACAAATAAAGTTTCTTGTTTTTTTGTTGTTAATGTCAAAATAAACTCATATCATAACCTCTTTTCTAATTTGCAAAAAAAAAATGCACATAGGTTAGTACTTAAAAACCATGGTAGTAGTATTTTCCTTCTACAAAAAAAAATGCCAAAAAAGTAAAAATTTCAAAAAATGAATTACTGATATAGATAAAACAGCATAGAACTGTGTACACACAAGGGCACATAAAACCTGCAGAAGCCTGAGTTAAGGTCTGTAGATTGTACCAATGTCAATTTCCTGCTTTTAATGTTATACTACAGTTATGTAAGGTGCTACCATTGGGGGAAGCTGGATGATGGTCACAAGGGACCTCTCTATACTATTTTTGCAATTTCTTTTGGGTTGGTAATTATTTCGAAATTAACAGCTTTAAAAAAAAATGTATTATTGGATCATTAAAGATGGTTCTTTAAACCTGACCCAAGTTATCTAGAAACCAGCTTTATATTGACCTAGTCCACTAAAGCAAAAAACTACAAAGACTCAGAAATGTAAGCTTGATTAGAAATTTAAACTTGATGAGGTAAAGTCTTTCTCAGTTCCTTCTAATTAATAAGGGCTTTGTTTTAAGTAATCAAATATAATTATCTACCTACATCCACAGCAGAGAATCTCTACCCTCTGAGACATGGACAAATGTACACAAAGATAAGAAAACAGGAGCCAAACACATGTACGTTTATAATATGCATTTAAAATATAAATAATTTCTGGCTTGCTTCCCAATTTCCCAAGGACAGAACAAAAAGCTCAGCTCCCAAAATCTAAGGGTCAGGAGGATTCGAGAGCATCTAAGCTATTCACTTTTAATTTCAATACACTCTTAACTCTTAAGAGCAAATTTATCCTGAATTCAAGAAATGGAAGTTTTCTATTTTAAACTGATGACTCAGAAATTTAATTACACATACACGAGGCACTACAATGTGTGGTATAACCTGTCCCATTAGAGAAACCTAGGTTCCACACTCCTCTGCTGCTCTCTTTGGCCTTGGTCAGCTTACTGAACTTTCAGGAGTCTTCTGTACCTACGCTACAGATGTGAGCAACAGCACTACTGACTCGAAGCCTTGCTGTGAAAATGTAAGGATAGTACAAGGTCTGTCAGGGCCCAGGGCTTCACAGGGACACCCAATGGCTTGCTCTGATACACAGAAGTACAAACGCAGTGAATATATTTTCAATTCTCATACTGAACCAAAAGGTCTAATACGCCTGTATACGCCTGCATACCTCTGCCTTATTTTAAGCTGAGTTACTTTACATAACAAGAAAAACTTGCTTTCCTTCAATTACATTATATGATTTCTTCTTTAATTCTTCCTTGTAATAGTGTATGTACAACCTCAATGTTTGAATATGGAAATGCCCATGTTTATCAGTAATTCTTTTCCTGGCTCTGTCACCAATTACTTTTCTTTATGAACTCTCCTAAATTTATTTTTGGGTAATGATAATTCCATTCTCAGCACACATTCTAAAAAAATACAGTCTAGATTATTTTACTATACATTTATTAATGTACATGACACTTCAATTGAAAATAGTATTCTATTTAATAGAAACAGACACGGTCTTCATCAAATTTTAGCAAATTCAGACAACTATTTAGATCACTTAGGAATAGGCAAACACTAAAGAAATATTAAATTTGTCACTTTTCAAAAGCAGAAACTTTATCTTCAATATGGGTCCCTTATTGAAGGGACCTATTAAAGAATTATATTCTATTAAAGACCTTAAAACAAATGGGGGCTCAAATTATTTTTAAGTTTATTAAATTTAGATGTTTATATTTTTTCAAGTTAAGTTTACAATTTCATCTATTTTTAGAAGAGAGATGTCTACGGTTTTCCTTTCTTGCATAGTCTTTGTCTGGCTTTGGTATCAGGGTAATATCGGTCCGAATGAGTTGGAAAGTGTTCTCCCTTCTTCTAGTTTTTGGAAGTTGGTGAAGGATTGGTGTTAATTCTTCCCTAAGAATTTGGTAGAACTCGCTAGTGAAGCCATTTGGTTCTGGGCTTTTCTTTGTGGGACTTTGTTTCTTAAAATTAGGAAATTTCAACTCCCAATTATTTTAATCCACAAAAAATTAGGAAAAGGAACAGAAATCCCAGGGAATGGATTATTTCATTGTCTCTTAACCAGGTTGAGGACGTTCCTTTCTATTCCTGGTTTGTTGAGTGTTTCTATCATGAAAGAGTGTTGCATTCTGTCAAATGCTTTTCTGGCATCTACTGAGATGATCACGTGGTTTCTGTCCTTTACTAATGTGGTGTATCAGTTATTACTGTATGTTGAACCAACCTCGCATTCATGAGAAAATCCCAGGTGGCTGTGGTAAATAATTCTTTTTATATGTCGCTGGACTCTGTTTGCTAACATTGAGTATTTTTGCATCTATTTTCGTAAGAGATATTAGTGTGCAGTTTTCTCGTCTTGTGAAGTCTTTGATTCTGTACCATGGTAATAGTGGCTTCATAGGATAAGCAGGGAGTGTTTTCCCTTCTAATTTTTTTTTGGAAGAGTCTGTGAAAGAGTGTTGTTAATTCTTCCCTAAGTATATGGTAGAACTCACCAGCGAAGCCATTTGATTCCAGGCTTTTCTTGGTGAGACTCTGTAAAGTAGTATATTCCAACTCTTATTCCTTTCTCACAGATTAATCTATGAGAAATTAGAAAGAAGAACAGAAGAAATGACCTAAGGTTCTTGGTTGTTCAAAAAAAATAAAAGTGAGTTTTAAAAAGTAAGTGTGTAATAAAAGGTGAGGCAGTCTTTTCCTGTAAGGCTATCCATTCACTTTTTTAAATTTTAAGTCTTACTAGGTTGAGATACCTTAAATTGTCTAAGTTAATCCTCCTGAAAACCCCAGGAAGTTTTATTAACCCCATTTAACAGAGGACTTTAAGGTTAAGATAAGTTATACAAACTGTCGAAGGTCACAGAGTAGTGTTTATGAGTGAGAATTCATAAGTCACAATCCCTTATCGACTGCTTACTGGGTGAATTACTCACTTCTGGGCCTCAGTGTCTTCATTTCTAAAGTGAGACAAAACACTATATTTCTTAGGGTGGTTGTATAAACAAAATGCACATAAACTGCTTATGATGGAGCCCAGTTTACAGTATGTGCTCAACGTCTGCACTGAGCTCTACTATTACTAGGTGTTGCCCAGTGACACCATTTAAGTTGTAATGGTTCTAAAATGCTTGAACTTTAAAGCAAATAAGAAATTGTAAGTCTTATATTGGAAAGGTAGCAGTTACAAGAAATCTGATTCCAGTCACAGATAAATTATTTTACTTTTACTACTACTTTTTGTACCTTCTGATAAAACTATATGTGCATCTAGTCAAAAAACAAAAGCACTTAAAGGGGAGAAAAGTAGATAAAATTCAAAGTGCTCTTTATTGTAAATATTTAGCCATTTAAAAATAGACCCATACCCTTTAGTTTTGCATTTTGTTTTGCATTGACAAGAACACTAGAATCGATTTTTCTATAGCATAGTCTTTTTTGCTATAAACCACATAGGTTTAAGATATAAATACTCAAAATGTATTGCTGAAGATCGTCTAAATTCTTTAAAAAACAAAATTCTCCAAGTAAGTTAGAAGTATGTATGTTTGTTAATGCTGCCAACCAGCACAAAGTTCTACAGAAAGCTAGAGGTCACAACTACAATCAGGCACTTTTATTATTTCCTACGAGTTGTGAGCTGGCAGTTCCTTTGCACAGTTCATTCCACTATTCAAAGTATTTTCACATTCACCATCCTATCTGTCCCCCGCAAAAGCCCCTTAATGGTAAGGTATACAGAAGATTTCTCATTTCCATCTGAAATTTGTGGAAACCAAGGTGTTGCATAAGCTAGTTACCCCTGCTGGGCCTGGAATTCAAGTCTTGAGCCTGCATTGAAGCTTACCAACTGTCACTTCATCTCTTTAAGCTATTTGCAGGGAACAGTGAATGCTGTAACTAAAAGAATGCAATAGTCTGATCGCCAAAACTGCAGTAACATTTACCCCTCATGGTCCCTGGAAGATAATGTGCTAGTTCAAACTGTCAGGTTAAGATAGTACGGTGTAGAGGAATGCTGACACTCATTTCGAATAGGTCAGAAAATTTGTTGTATGACACACTCACTCCATTACAGTTCACCCTAGTCTTCTCAAGATCCAGTTACCTGGATGGTTTGCTTGTGCACCCTGGCTGGTGCACAGAATTCCCACACAGTTCTTTACCTCTGCTCTAAGTATAATTACAGCAAATGTACAACCATGGCATTGATTCTATTCATGACTCTCAAACACAGCTAGGAAAAGACTAAGATACAAAATGGTTTTAAAGATCAACACAATTCTTCCTTTAAAAAAACCATCTGCTTATTAAAAAATCAAGCAAAATGTCCCATTTCTTAGGGACATAAAGAGACTTAACTGTGGTTCACCTTTGTCCTCCCAAGCTTTTAATATTCAGCTCAGTTTAACTTCCCTCAACTTGTATCATGCCCAGCAGTTAAACCACTAGATCAGTTTTTTTTTTCTTCTCATCACCATATGTGACTACGGGTCCTGGGAAAGACAACCAACTCTAGGATGTAAGTCAGTATAGTGAAACAGCAGCATACTATAATTTATTGCTATCATTATTTATTGTGCAATTAATATGTACCAGATGTCTTATTTTATATACGCCTTAATCTAATTCTAACAACTCCATGAGGTATTATTATACCCATCATCTGGGGAAAACTGGGGTAAAAAGTTAAGTAAAGCGCCCAAGTTCACAGCAACAAATGGCTGATGAAGGACTTGAACTAGGATCTTACCCTTAATACCAAAACTGCCTAGACCTCAACCATAATCCCAACGTGATCATAAAGTTAATCGAATGACCTTGGGCCAGTCGTTTCATATCTCTGGGCCTGTTCTTCCACTATAAATGACCTGCCCTACGAGCTTTTAGGTGTTTTCCTGCTTTTAACGTTCGGTGACTTTGCGACTGGACTAATCCCCACCTCCCAATAAGTGAAAATGTTAAGACTAAAGTTTTTCAACTACTGCGTGTTCTAGTACATTCTCTATTCTTTTCAGGATGCTAAGATCCAGTTTTCGCTTTTAGGTTTTATTTTAAAATATTGAAGCTGTAACACTAATTCTAAATGTTCTTTCTCGGTCCAATAACACCTTTCTCCACTACTAGGGGCAGTGATCAGGTCCGATCCCACTCCAGGCCTTTACTCCGGCCCACCTCGCGGCTTCCCAGACAGCCAGCAAAAGGCCTAAAGAGAACCCTAGAAGCACAGCCATAGGAAGAAGTTGGCTTTGCCTGAGATTAAGGGACGCTCTAGGGCACCTGCCACGCCTCCCGACCCCAGCGGCGCGGCCGAGGCCTGGCTTCCCAACCGAGGTCGCCCAGGTTCGGGCCTCGCTCGTCACGACCGTGAGTCGGCAGGTCCAGAGCCCTCAAAAACCCAGCCCGACCCCTCAGCTCCGACCACGCCCGACCCCTGGGTCGTGGCGCCGCGCACTCAGGGCCCCGGGGTCCTCACAGGCCTGAATACATCCGCAGGCCTTCCGTCTCACCTCGAGCCTCCCGGGGACCGCCGGCGGCACCCGTGCCTCCTCCCGCCCGCACACCTCGCCTCGCGCTGCAGTAGGGACAGCGACAGAGGCGGCCCGACCGTCCGACCGTCACGTGCCGCAGGACCAAGAGGCCTAGGCTGCCGCTGCCACCGCGCGAGCGAGCACCACCGCACGAAGCCCAGCCCTGCGTCCGCCCCTCTCTCCTGAGTAGCTACGGCTAGTGCCAAGTCCCGCCCCCCCCACGCCAGTTCCGTAATGCGGTTGGTTGCTGTGGCCATCGCTCTAATCACCTTCCCATACGCCCCCTAGGGCTATTCTTCGTGGAGTGTGAGAATTGGCTAGGAGTAAGGCAGGAAGTGGCTGTTGGTTGGGCTGGAGGGGAGGGGGCGGACCACAGCGGAGGGGGCGCGCACCCTGGGGCGGGGCCAAGCCGGCTCGCGTTCTTGCGCTGTTACCCTGCTTCCTTATTTCGTCCCAACTCTGATAGTTCCGACTCTTCGGTTCCTGGATCCGGGCCGCAGGACCAACATCCCCTTCCCTTCGCTAAGGGGACAAATGGCAGGCAGCAGAAGGGGTGAGCCGTCCGGTGGGCCATGGGGAAGAACCAATTCCCTTGTAGCGAGTACGAGGCCCCGACAGGGCTCAGATGGAACCGGCACCGGCTCCCTCCGTCTGGCCTGGAGTCCCCAGCACAGCGCTTTGTAACCACGTGTGACCGTACCTGCAGAGTCATCGCCCTGGTCCTAACAGCCTGCAGCCTTCTGAATACTATAATCCAAGGTTTTTTCAACTTACAATTTGTGATGTTTCCTGAAGATGAGAGACACTGACGACAGGATTGAGAGAAAAGTATGGTGCAATGGGAAAAGATTTGAAACACTACAATTTTTTAAACCCACTTTTAGCTTTTAGTTTTCAATATGCTGAAAACCTCGGAAAATGGGAGTAGGCTAAGGTCCTCGTTTGGCTACCCAAGGGCAGATTCCTAGGATGGAAAAAAAAAAAAATAGTCTCAATTGGTGTATCACCTATCCTTGGACCACCTTTATTTATTTCCCTCCTACCTACCACCTGGAAGGGGGAAAAGAGACAATCAGTTTGGTGTTTGCTTGGGTTTAGTATTCTCCAACTCTCAGCCTCCAAATTTGTGTAAGGAAATTTTGCTTTTCTGTTTACCAAGGAAAGTGGATAGTCAAGGCAGAATAGTATTCTGGATGCCACGTGTTCCAAACAAGCTTATAGTTACAGGAACCGTGTGTGTGTGTGTGTGTGTGTGTGTGTGTGTGTGTGTGTGTGTGTGTGTGAGCAAAAGAGCGCCTCAGCAAAGGTTTATGCTAAAAGATGGGGTATTGAACAGAATTTAATGGGGTTTTGAGTTGGGAGGAACTGCTTTCATGTGGAATGGGAAAAGAGGTAAGACTTGAGCTGGCTGGACCTGGTAGGATATGCAGGATTTCTATAGGTGGAGAGTTGGAGGAAGGTTTCATCAGACCAGGAAACAGCAAAGGCAGGAAAATGGGTATTGTGTATTTCGGGACACCATGTATGGGAGTGTTTGTGATACAGGACATCACTTGTAAAAATACTTAATCTTTTAACAGGAAATGATACGAGACATCTCTTGCAGAGTTCTTAATCTTTTTAGTAAACCTAGTTTTCTTCTCTCCTCTCCCTCAAATCCCAGTAATTGCCCCAAAACTGGTGACTCAGATCCTCTGGCTATTGATAAGGGTCATTGGCCCATTGTTAGAAGAAATGGTGTTAGGCCAGACAGGGCCCTTAGAATCCGAGAGGGGAGGGGACTTTAGGCTAAAGTTCGTTTTTTTTTACTCTTTAAGAAATATATTAACCAAGCCTGTTCCTTTTACTCGTTTAATAGGCAAATCAATAATAGAAATTAATAGATAATATGACTTCAATAACAAGTTTGTATCTTTTCCTTGTCTAGAGACTGAGGCAGCACTTCGGCAGAAAACCCAAGACCCCGCCCTGACTAAGGTAGAAAGGGAAAGATCTCCATGAAACCCCAGTAGGCAGGGACGACAACCCTTCTCAGCAGGAAGCAGATACAGAAGAAGAGACCTCATGTCCCTCAACATCCATACTAATAATAAGGGGGTTCATGGCTCTTAGAAAAGAGGCAGGAAAGTTAGTTAGGGGGTTTCAGGTCTGCCTGCAAAGACACTAAGATCATCCTATCCTAGAAGGGGTCCGCCCTAATCTGCCCACAATTAAGCAAGCTAGAGGCATTTTTAGGCTAAAATTAACTCAGAAAGATATAAGTGAGCTGAGTAGGGTACCAATTTAACAATTTAAGCCAGTCACTCGTACCTGCACAATGAAGACCCCAACGACCTTCAACTCACCTTAGTCTCATTATACCATTATTATAATATGATGCATATGCCCAGAAGTTCATTAATGTGATTATAACACTGAATTCTGGAAACGAACATGCGCAGAAAGCAAATGATGAATCACAGCCCTGTCAATCAAGGAAGCCCACCCCTCTAAGAAAAGTAAACACTTGCTCACAAGTAATCAGCAAATAGGGACAAAAACCCCAAAGGCTTTGTTACCAGACCTTTTGAGCTATGTATGCTTCTCTTGCTCAGGCCCCCTTCCATGTCTGGAAGTGTACTTTCCCTTCTAATAAAGCCATTTTCTGCTGTATTTTGGTGTCTTTCTCAATTCTTTTTTCAAGATGTTAAGAACCTGGACAATGCACTAGAAGAGGATCCCCAATCTTCGGTAACATTTGGGCTGGAGAAAGATGTCCCTGAAAGTCAGCTCTAGTGTTAGGTTAGGAGCAGACCTTGAAGGCCTAGCCAAGGATTTTGTACAGTTCAGATTTTAGATTTGAATAATGATTTAGATGTTTATGAAGCATTATTTTAATATTATTCTAGGGAGGTCTGAAAGAGAGACTAGCAGCTATGAGGCCTAACTGGACACCACTTTTTGCTGTTGATTAAAGGTCAGGATTGGGGGATGGCAGGTATATGGAAACAGAAGCATTAAATGTTGATCCTGAAGAATGGTCCATTGGACTTGCAAGGGAAAGAGGAAGTGGAACCAAAGCCAACACAATGTGAGAGCTTTGGCGACTGGAGGTGAAATGTAGGGCACCCAAAAGAATTCAAGTTTGGCTGATCCTGGAGATCCTGGGTATGGGCAAGACTGGAGAACATGCTCAGCATCCTGCTAGGGATTTTTTGGCTAAAGCATAATGTTCTTCAAAGGAGGAAGCCAAGGAGAAGAATAAAATTTTTTCTTTCCTTCCCTCCCTCCTATTCCTTTACTTTTTTTTTTAACGATTTGAAAGCAGTCAAATTAACTGTTTATTAACCAAATTACAAAAATAATCATGGTAGACACCTCAGTTCATCCTTCTAATAACCCTGTTGCTCTGGTCCCTCCTAGAGATGATAATTTATAAGCCACAGGAAGTTGAAGGTTTTCCAACAGTACAGATCTTATGAATCAGATCCTCCATGCAGATGATGCCATATTTACCATGAGATGGAACAATCTAAGTGTTTATCCATCAGGGTAATTCGATTCTTGTTGATTTTGCCATAACCATGTTTGCGGATTCATTCTTTTCAGACTTCAGGTTTGGCTACCCCTAGGCAGTATGTGGTTCCACAATTCCCAGCATATTAACTGAAGCTTTGTTGAACTTAACAAAGGTGCCACTAAAGATCCAGCAAAGGTAAATAAACTGCCACACCTTCAGATCCTCATCTGTGTTATCATCTATTGCTTTTAATTTCTGAGTAATATTCTATTGCACTGGTCCCCAACCTTTTTGACACTAGGAAATGGTGCTTCTGTGAGAACCTAACACCTGATGACCTGAGGTGGAGCTGAGGTGGTGATGCCAGGGCTGGGGAGCAGCTGCAAATACAGATGAAGCTTCACTCACCCACCCGCCACTCATCTCATGCTGTGTGGACTGGTTCCTAGCACGCCACGGATCAGTACCAGTCCACGGCTCGGGGGATGGGGACTCCTGTTCTATTGTACAAGTATGCCATTTGTTTCTTTTGAGTCATTTGTTGGTTTTAATTCCTGAGTAGTATCCTATTGTATGCCATGGTTTATGCATTCACCAGGTAATAGACACTGGAGCTGTGCCCAGTTTTTGGTTATATGATATAAAACTGCAACACACATGGTATATACTATTCTTTGTATAAACATTGGCTTTAATTTTCCCTTAATAACCTGACATCTTCCCTTTTTCTTGGTCTACTACCTCAGTTAGTAATTAGAGCCTCGTGTTGTTTCCAGAGAAAGACTGTGTAGTAGGTTTTTGAAATCTTACAATCTAAAAATGTCTGGATTCTACCCTCTGACAAGGAGAAAATTCCGAAATGTCTAAATTATAGCATGCCACTGGGTGGAAGAAAGAGACAAGGGAGATTAATTAGTTAACAACTGCAGGGCAAAACCAACAAAACACTGCTTACATTTCTGAATGTGTGTTGAAACTTTGAATCAACTTCCAGGTGGCAATTTCCACACTTATTTAGAAAGAACGTTCAGTCACCACTGCTTCTTGCCTATACTTTCTAGACTGTTGTCCACCAAAATCCAAAGAGTAACCTTTCCTTTCTTTATGGACTCTGCATCTAACCCAAAACAAACCTGCTTTACTATTTCTCACCCTTTTTATCTGTAGCCAATATAAATTCTTTCAAAACAACTTACATCTTTATTCCCCAAAATGTTTCCATAAATGAGCCCATCAACCCCAGGACTGCAGACATCTTGCCTTCTCCATCCAGCCTTGCTGGTGGTAGTTCAGACTACATGCCCAGGACCTGGTCCTTTTCTGGTTAGAGTTCTATCTCAATAAACTCTTTCTTTCAGAAAAGCTATCAGTTGTAAATCTTTTTTGTTTAACATTTTCACATAGTTTTTTAAACGTTATTGAAATATAATGTACATAGCATAGTTCGCCTACTGTAAATAAAAGTCAATGATTTTTTAAATTTATTTATTTTAATTAGCTTCAAGTAAATAGTACATTGGTTAAACATATAGTTCATTAAACGATCCCCCCAATTGCACACTCCTTCCCTTAACCCTCCACCTAGCCAACATATTAATGCTAACTGTATTTCCTCTACCGTGCTCTCCATCCTAGTGACCATCTATCAGCTACTAATTTGTACTTCTTTAACCCTTTACCCCATTCTCCCACCCCCCCCAAAACTCCCTCCCCTTTGTCCATCATCAGATTGTCCTCTATATTTGTGAGTCTGTTTTTGATTATTAGTTTGTTCTTTTTATTCCTTAGATTCCACATATAAGTGAAATCATATAGTGTTTATCTTTCTCTGACTTAAATACCTTCTAGGTCCATCAAAGCAATATCTTTTTCCATTCCTTTCCTTTCCATATGTAGGGGTCTTGTTTCCTTATTCTTCAGATACTCAATCTTTTGGTTGGAGCACTTAATTCTTTTCCATTTAAGGTACTTATTGATAGGAGTGTAGTTGTTACCATTCTTTATTCCTGTTTTTGATACATGTTTTTTCTTCCTAAAGAAGTTCCTCCAAGTCTACGGCCATGCCACCCTGAACAAGCTTGAACCCCTCTGATCTCAGAAGCTAAGCAGGGTAGGGCCTGGTTAGTACGTGGACAGGAGACCACTTAGGAAGACCAGGTGCTGTAGGCATAAAAAATAAAAAATAAGGGATTGTAAGCTGACAAGTTCCTTGCAATCTGTGAGGTCCAGCAAGGGTTGCCTCACCTAAAAAAAATAATAATAAAATAAAAATAAATAAAAAAGAAGTTCCTTCAACATTTCCTGTAATACTGGCTTGATGGTAATAAATTCCTTTAGCTTATTTTTGTCTGGGAAGCTCTTTATCTGTCCTTCAACTCTAAATGATAGCTTTGCTGGATAAATTATTCTTGGTTGTAGATCCTGGGTCTTCATCCTGTCGAATATTTTGCCAAGGCTTTCTGTCCTGCGTAGTTTCTTTTGAGATATCAGCTCCAGTCTTATGGGTGTTCCCTTCAAGTAATTATCTGTTTTTCTCTTGCTGCTTTTAATATTCTTTCTTTGTATTTAACCTTTGGCATTTTCATTATGATGTATCTTGGTATGGGCCTATTTGGATCCTTGATTTCTGGAATTCTCTGAGCTTCCTGGGGTTTTATGTCCATTTCCTTTACCGGGTTAGGGAAGTTTTCCATCATTATTTTTTCAGTTGTTCAACATCTTGATTTTCTTGATTTTCTTCACTTACACCGATCAAATGAATATTTTGACCCTTAGTAGTGTCCCATGTGCTCCTTAAATTATTTTTATAGTCTTGGCATCTTTTTTTTCCCCTCCCTCTTTAATTCCCCAACCCCCTGCCCCACTTCCACCCCTGACCTATGGATGTTGCCATTTCCCCTTAAGGACTAGATCTCTGAAGGCGTGGCATCTCCTATTACACGCTTGCATGCACCTGGGACCTGGCACCCCTCCTCTTCTGGTGCATGGTCTGTGGCTCCAACTGGGGTGCGAACCCAGGACCTTCTGTGTGTAAAGTAGACATGCTAACCACTACACTATGGAGCCAACCCTAGTCTTGTCATCTTATCTCTCGCCATTCTGCTTGCATGTTCTTGGCTTTCCTATCCTCTAGATGGGGCATTTGATCCTTTTCTTTATTCACTTTGTTTATTCCTTTGTTTATTCCATTTAATATACTTCTCATTCAGGTAATGTGTTCTTCACTTCTGTTTCTATTTCCATTTTTGTGTTTATCTCTTTATTGAAGTTCTCACTGAACTCATCTACATTTCCCAAAAGTTCATTGAGCATCTTTATAAACAGTGTTTTGAACTCTGCATCAGTTAGATTACTTGACTCCATTATATCTGGATCTCTGTTCTGGTCTCTCATATGGTTTCTGCTTCCCATTTTGGCTGCCTTTCCATGTCTGTTTCTATGTACTAAGCAAAGCTCCTAAGTCTCTCGGTCTTATTAGTGTGGAGTGGTGAAGTGGATGTCCAGTGACACAGTCCTGAGAGGGGTTCAGCTCAGGCCAAATTTAACCCATGCCTCTACCCCTCCAGGGCCACGTGTTAAGATTCTATAAGCAATCCACAGATGCTGTGCTTATAGTTGCCTCAAAAGGCCACACCAGAAACCGAGGCCCAGCTGCCACCAGTGTGAGTTTAGGCACTGTTCAGCAAGGAGCACCTGACTCACTGAGGATATATCAGGATGTGGCTTGGGTGGGGCCGTGTGTTGGGGGAGGCAGGGTTTCAGGGAATCCTCTGGGCAGAGTGACCTCTGTTATCCAGTTTGATGAAGTTACGCTATGGCGGAGCCGTGTAGGTGCACTGGGAGCGGGGAAGGCTCAACAGAGGAACAATGGATACCTCCGGCACTTCTGTACAGAGCGAATCTCTCCTCGGCCCTCACTCCGACAATGTCTCCCTGTTAGTCCCTGGTACCCACTGTGCGCAGCTGAGTTGGCGCTGGTGCTCAGAGTGAGCAAGTCTGTCACCGTGAAACTCTGCTCACGGACGTGGCTCCTTTAAGAAGCATCTGTCACTGCAGCAACCACTGTCTCACTCAGCTGCTCAGGGCCAGGCAGCCTCCCGTCCTCGCCCTGTCCTACCTTCTGCTGTTGCAGGGTGCTTTCTTGGACTTCTCCCTAGTCCAAGTATGGCTTGCTTATCCAAATCCCAGGTGATTTTTCCTTGCTGCTGCTCCTTATTACTGTCATAACTGATTTGGTCGCCAGAGTGATAAACAGAGCCTCTATCATCTACACCATTTTTTTCTCCTTTCAATGATTTTTAGTAAATTTATAGAACTGTGCAACCATTACCACAATCCAATTTTAGAATTATCTCCACTACCAAAAAGTTCCTATGTGCCCATTTGCAATCAACTCTTAGCCAACCCCAGGCAACCACTGAACTACCTTCTCCCTCTATTGATTTTTTTTCTATATATTTTATATAAATGGGATCATACAATATGTGGTCTGTTTGTTTGATTTCTTTTACTTAGCATAATGTTGTCATGGTACATTCATGTTGCAGCACCTATCAGGAATTCATTTCTTTTTATGGCTAAACAATTCTATGTGGCGGCGAGGAACAGACTTTCCTCTACCCTCAAGGTCCCTCTGGATGGTCTAATAATCAAATAGACATGAGACAGATTAGCAAGAGAAAATAACCAAATTAAATATATATGGGAATCCTGCATACATGAGTCAGACACCCCACATGCATGAGAGGTTCAGAGATAGAGATGAGGACTTAGGTATATGAGATACTGAGCTAGCAATGAGGCGAGGTGCTTTGGTGGCTTTAAATGGTCATTGCAGGATGATAAGAAGAGCAGAAGTTCAGTAAATAGAAGTTTGCCCTGCCCTACAGATAGGCCAGGAGAAATTACCTCTGATATATCTTAGAGTCAAGGCCTCTAATTCAAATACTTCTAGGTAGCTAAAGTGGTAGGGAAGAAGTTTCTCTGGAAACTGAAGCTAAAATTGCCTTTAGCTCAAAGTAATGTGTACCACTGAAGCACATCTTGCGGTAGCCCATGCTGGACACCTACACATGGATATATCACATTTCGTTTATCCATTTAATAGCTGGTGGACATTTAGATTGTTCCCAGCTTTTAGCTATAATAGATGATTCTTTATATGGACATGTACACAAATCTTTGCACGTGAATCTTTACCTGGACATGTTTCCATGGGTAGTACATAGAAGTAGAATTGCTGATTTGTATGCCAAGTTTAACTTTTTCGAAAAGTGCCAAATTATTTTCCAGTGTGGCTGCTCTATTTTACATTTCCATGTAGGAGGGTTTCAGTTTCTCCATGTTGTTACCAACACTTGCTATTGTCTGTCGTTTTGATTATAGCCTTTCTAGTGGGTGTGCAGTGGTTTCTCTTTGTGGTTTGTTACAAATCCAGTGAGCTCCCTGTGGCAGCTGAGCCGTTGGCTTTTGCAGCCTGCCCTGTCCTGGTACAGCTTATCCTGACCCAGCTGGGGAATGTGAGCAGCCCCAGGCAAAAATGCCGTAGACTCTCACTGTTCTCACCCAGAGTTCAGCAGTTTTTCATGGATAAATGCATTTCAATTTCTCGTTTGCTTTTGGTCAATTTCCAGGGCCCTGTTTTAAACATTTTTCTCTCCAGTTTCATAATTGTTTTTGGGAGAGAGAATTTGCTGACCTTCTCATTCTCCTAGACTCATACTCCCATATACTTTTAGTAGAAGATTTTTTATCTATACCTTTGCCTGTTTCTCCTAATTTTTTTTTCTGTTTGCCTTAGTCTCTGTGTTTTACACTGCAAAGGTTATTTGCCTTCTCTGTACATTAGAATTGCCTGGGAAGCTTTTAAAATCCCAGTGCCCAAGCGATGGCTACAGGATATTACATCAGAATCTCTGGGCAAGGGTGGGCAGCCACTTGAGAATCAAAATAATTCAATGAATTATAAACCAGTGAAAAGTAGAACTGTCAACAAATTTTAAAAACAGAAATGTCTATACCTATGAAGAGAAAACCTATACTACTCTTATTTCTCCTGTACTCTCACACTATTGCCACACTCACAATGCTTCCTACACCAAATACTTGGGTTGTTTCCCCCTCCACCCCACCCCACCCCGCACACCAAGCAATTCTCTGCAACACCAACTGAGTGCTCCACAATTTAACTCAATTCTGACACTACCTACCTGGAGACAGCATCAGCTCCCGAGGTTAAGGGCTTAGTCCCACAATACTGCCCCCCACATCAGGTGCCAATTGCAAGTAGCAGGTCCCCAGGTTATCCACAACTTGTCACACTTGACTAAAAATGGGAGGTTCCCATTACCCTCACCCCTTGGATTCGGTCATTTGCTAGAACAGCTCACAGAACTCAGGGATATATTTACTTACTGTGGAGGGGAGACTGTTCCGTGCTGTGATGGCTGCCTGACCACGGCTAGATGTGGGCCAGAACAGAGATTGCTTCCCAAAAATCCCTTCAGACTGTCTGACCGACTCCTTCCCTCTGTCCCACCTCTGCTGGTTCCTGCTCATTCCTGAAACAGGCTGTTGCCCCACCCAGGCAAGCACATAAGGTGTCTTCTCTTTACCTGGGGCGGGTCACACCCCAGTACCTGTATCCATCCTGCCCTGTCCTATATAACCCCTTTGCACCTGCCATAAGACACCAATGATATCCATGTCATCCCACCACCACTGGAGATGACCCTCGCATGTAAGTTCCCTTAATAAATAGGATGATGGAGTTGTCAGCCTATTTCTACAGTCTCTCTGCCCTGGGGAATTTTATGTAATACTTACATTTACCAATTTATTAAAGGATATGGTAAAAGATACAGAAAGCAGCCAGATGCAGAGACACATGGGGTGAGGTCTGGGAGGGTCCCAAGCTCGGGAGCTTCTGTCCTGTGGAGTCAGAATATGTCACCCTACCAGTAAGTGGATGTGTTCCAACACATCCAATACATGAAAGCTTTACGAACTCAGTACTTAGGAAATTTTTATGGAGACTTGATCAATCATTAATTCCCATTTCTCCAGAGAATGGGAGTTGGGACTGAAAGTTCCAAGCTTCTAATAATGGCTTGGTCTGTCTGGTGACCAGCCCTATTCAGGAGCCCACCAAGAGTCACCTCATTAGAATAATAATAGTAATAACAACAACAACAACAAAAGAGTCACCTCATTAAAACAAAAGACATTTCTATCACCCAGGAAATTCCAAGGGATTTAGAAACTGTCAGCAACAGGGGTCAGAGACCAAATATTAGAAGAAAGGTACTCCTAAGCATTCTTATCACTTAGGAAATTACATGGGTTTTAGGAGCTCTGTGCCAGGAACATATGTATTTTCTATTATCTCACAGTAACAATAGAGGAGAAGAAAGATATCTTGCTTTTGGTAGAATGCTGAGAGCCAACTGATAAATAGGAAGTGCTAGTGCTGGAAAAGTATCATTTGGCAACCATAACAGTAAAGACTGGATCAGGCAATAATCACCAATGCATGCTAAATCTAAGGGGAAATTTTGATGAGGAACAGGATATTTACATGGTCTTAAAATGTCTGCCCACAATAGAGAAAGCTCCTTTGTCAATATTTAAGCAACACCTGTACCAAAAAGGGATCTCATACCAGAGGGACAAAAATATTATAAAGGACATTATTAGTAAACTGAAAAAATTGAAATATGGATGGTCATTTAAAGTATTCTATCAATATTGTTTGGAGTCTATTTTAGAAGTTAAAAGCCTAAAAAATGATTCTGTTTTCAGTAGAAAGTCTCAGACTTTCTTTTAAAAGATAACAAGTACCTGTGTAAAAAGAAATTATTTGTGACAAACTATACATGGGCTAATCACATTAACCCATATCATACTCTTATTTAAATGCCTGTAAACATAAGGCCACTATACATTCATTTATTTATATCTCTCATGCAAACATAAAACCATAATAAATTTATAAATCACCTGTAACACAAAAATATACAAATTAACACTCAAACAGGACAACAAAAAATGTTTTCTACTGAAAATAAGTGCCGTTTGACCTATGATCTGGTCCCAAAGCCCCGAGGCAGGTGTTCTGAAGTTCAGCTGACACATGCTATGTGCTGTGCCATGCTACACATTCTCAGTCCCCTGTTCCCTCTTCAAATGACTTTGAACTCTTCCATTCAGAGGAGCTCGGTGCTCCCAGGCCTGCCTTGCTTGCCTTCCCCTCTCAGTCTCTGCCACTCAGACCAAGGCAGGTGCAGACACTCAGGTTTTGTGGTGCTTCCTAAAGGTGGTTATCTAGAGCAGATAAACATCATCACTTTTTCTAATTTTTTTTTTCATATTTTTTACTAAAATAGAAAATTAAAACTTTTTTCCAGAGTATTGCAGATTCCAATACTGCATGGAACTAATTTTAAGGCATGATGGGTGAAAAACGGCACTAGGCAAGAAAGGGAGCAGTGAACCCCTAGACTACCACCGTGGTGCCACCCACTGATGTCACCACCCAGCCCAAGAGAAGCTGAAGAAGAAAAAGCCTAGGGGAGGGGCAGGGATCCTTTCCTGCTAAATCTGCTGTTCCTAGACAGGCACCTTGCAGAAAAGGGAGTATAAAGACAACTCCATAGAAAATGGAGATGCTGGGTAAAGTGTGTGCATTTTCTTATAACTTGTGTTCTGTACCATTTACTATTTTTATCAAGTTTTTTACAAGTGCAGATTTAAGTAAAGCTATATTAGCACAGAGAATGCCTGGCTTGTTTCAGGGAAGGGCAAATGTCACTAAGAGAGTATTTTATAAGCTGGACTGAAATTGCCAGATTTTGCTTCCCTGGTTTTGGAAGAAGTCCTCTCGGTTGCCAAGAGAAGGGATTCACCTTCTCGTTGTAGTCTATGGAAATGAGGGAAGTTGAAAGATGCTGTATGCCATGACTTGCCTGAACTATAGCGATTGTTAATGAAAATTAGCTTTAATAACACAGACACAATTTGGGGGGAATGAAGGTGATAATGAACCTTTGACTTGGTTAAAATATTCCTGGGTTCTGATTCCATGTCCATCAGACAACCTTCTGAGGGCTGATTTGAGCTCTCAAGTGTCCTGATGATAGGAAGAGGGAGCTTTGGACAGTGAGCATAAGGGTTTATTTGTGGAAACTAACATTCTAATTCTAAAATTAGCATGGAAATTCAATTATGTGAAATTGAAATTATATGGAAATTCAAAAGACCTAGAAAACCAAAGCAATCTTAAAAAAAAATATTGTTGGAAGGTTTACACTACCAACTACCAACACTTATTGTAAGCCACAATAATTAAGAAAATATGGTACTGGTATAAAATAGAATAGAGATCAATGGTAGAGATGGAGAGCCCAGGAGGAGTCACAGTCACATGATGAACAAAAAAGACACAACTGCAACTGGAGGAAAGTTAGTTTTTTCTACAAATGGTACTGGGTCAACTTGACATCTATATGAAAAAAATCGACTCTTACCTCACACTATAAACAAAAATTACCTCAAACGGAACACAGACCAAAATGTAAAGCTAAAACCAGAAAACTTCTAGAAGAAAACAGAGGAGAAAATCTTAGTGATTTTAGGTTTGGCAACGAATCTTAAATATGACACCGAAAGCATAAACTACAAAAGAAAAACTAATAAATTGGACTTTATCAAAATTAAAAACTTTTTCTTTAAAAGGTAAGCCACAAACTGGGAGAAAACATTTGCAAAACATCTGACAAATACAGCATGAAAGAACTCCTTATATCCGATAAGACAAACAATCCAGTGGGGAAAAAAGGGCAAAAGACTTGAAAAACGTCACTGAGGGTAACAAATGACACCTGAAAAGATAACCAACATCATTAGCTGTGAGAAATGAAATTCAAATCACAATTTAGACACACCTACTAGAATAACTAAAATTAAAAAGGGTTACCACAGAGGTAGGGGTGGAGGGGGACCTGTCTGTTATCTTGGGACAAAAGTCATGTGTAGTCTGCACGAATCCTGTTACCTTGAGCCATAAGCATAGGTCTGACACCCATGACACATACAAAGTGTTGGCAAGTACGTGGAGGAACAGAAACTCTCTCAGTGCTGGTGGGGATGTAGTACAACCATTCTGGGAATTTTGGTAGCTTCATAAAGAGGTAAACATTAAAAAAAAAAAAAAGAGGTAAACATACACCTACCACATGATCCAGCCATTTCATTCCTGGGTATTCATTCATTCAAGAGAAATGAAAGCACATGGGCACGCAAAGACTTGTACACAGGTGTTCATGGTAGCTAAATTTGCAATAGCCCCCAAACTGGAAACAACTCAAATTGCCATCAATGGGTAGATGGAAAAACAAATTCCAGACAATGTAATACCACTCACTGATAAAAGGAACGAATTGTTGATAAATGCAACAACATGGATGAATCCCAAAATAATTATGCTGTGAGAAGCTAGTGAAAAAAAAAAGTATATACTAAATAATTGCATTCATGTACAATTTTAGAAAATGCAGATGATTCTATAGCAATGGGAACAGAAGAAACTTCTGAAGATAATGGATACCTTCATCATCTTGACTTTGGTGATTTCATACTTTATCAGAACATATCAAATTGTACATTATAAAAATATGTAGTTGTCGATCATACCTCAGTGAAACTATTTAAGTTTTTCAGGAGGTGGCACTAACCACCTGGCTTCACCCCAGGTGTGAGCGTTCCTCTAGCTGGGTCTCACCCCTTGAAAGGCCATGCAGGAGGCCCCTAGAAGAGGTTCTTGGGGTCCTTGGGGTCAGGAATGCCAAAGAAAGGTGAGGGCAGTCAACTGGGTGTGCTTAGCAGGCAGTGTTGACTCCATTTCCTTCATGAACCTTCAGTACATGGCACTTGTCCTTCAAACAAACTCCTTCCTGCCTCTAACCCCCAATCTTCATGTAGCTGGGGTCTCCTCACTTGTGTCTTAGTATGAATGTTAAGTGCCTTCACTGAGTACATCTAATTGGATCTTAACCCTCGCCTCATCCTAGTCATTTCATTTCTCTATTTTCTTCATTGCATTTATCATAAATTCTTATTCGTCTAGTTATTACATTTATGTGTATTCTCTCCCTCATTTATGCTATTGGTGCCTCACAGATCTCTTTTACTAGAGGTGCACCCACACTATAGGTGCCTTAAGTGTTGGTTGACAGCTCACAGCTGCCCCTGCCAATGACTGAAATGAGTGGGGGAAGGGGGTAGGTACAAGAGGCTTGAGTTCCTGGTGGCAGGGAGGCCAAAGTCTTCTGTGTGATTTCTACAGCTCCCTGTGGGACTGGGCTGCAGCTAGTCTCCACCTGAGGCCACACTCTTGCTTAGCTTTAGCTCTTTTCCCTGCTCTGTCCTGCTTCCTTCATTCCCTTCTTCTGAGAGTACTTCTCCAATATATCACTCAATCAAGAAATTCTCACCTCAGGCTCTGCTTCTAGGGAACCTGACCTATGATACCAGCAGTGTCTTCACACAGGACTATCTTGTTCACTCCTTTAGAACAAATTCCTATCTTGGTCTCGGCTCCCCCCCCTGCCCCCCGCCAAGAATGAGCACTTGATGAGGGAATAGCTTCAACACATTCCTAGAACAGTACCTGGAACACAGTAGGCACTCAATAAAAGCAATGAATGAATACAGGGGAGAGCCCGGGATCTGTTTTATGCCTCGGCAGTCAGCTTCCCTTCTGTTCTGGGCTGATCCGTCCTGGAGGCATTGTGAGTCACAGTGGGTGGATATCAGCTGAGTGGCTCAGAGATGGGACTAGGCCTGGGACAGAAGCTCGGCACCTTCAACACATCCTCCAGGTGAGGTAAAACAAGCCATGAGGATTCTTGGGGAAGGGTCCTCTGGGAAGGTGCAACCTTCAGAGTGGGGCTGGCTGCACCTCTTGGGCCCTCTGTGTGCTTCCAAAGACATGTCCCTGAGCCACAGCTAAGGGGTAACAGCACCAAGCCTCTATTCAGCTGAATAAGCGAGGTTGAATTGAAGGCATAATGGAGGGGACCCAGCCCAAGGTTCTTTTTCATCCTTCATGGAGAGAAAACTTAAAAGAGAACACGTAGTCCTATTCTCACAGGACAGAATCAGCACTTAAGGGGTGGGGGCAGAGATGGAGGATGGGACCTGTCTGTTATCTGGACTTTAGCTTCCTTGAAGATGTAGTCTGCTTGAGACAAAAGTCACGTATAGTCTGCATGAATCCTGTTACTTTGAGCCCTAAGCATAGGTCTTAGTCCATGGCACATGTCCCTAGGATGTCACTGAGCACACTGGACTATGAACTATCTACACACACATCTGGCTCCCCAGCTGGACCAGCACCAGCATCATCTTGAGGGCAGGTACAGGCTGTGCTGGGACTCCCTGCCTGACCAGGGCCTAGGATAGAGCACGTACCAGTTGGAGGTTGCAAAATAATTGAATTTTGAAGGCAGTCACGCTGTTGGTTATGCCAGATATCCTACCAAACTTTTCAGAATCCAAATCCAGCCCTGGCTTCATAATCCTTCAGCAGTGCCCTCCTCCCCTTGTCCAGACTCCTCTTCTGCTACCCCCAGTCAAGTAACGTACACCATATCCACACTAAGCTCTTCCTCACCTCTGGAACATGTAAGCCTTGCCTAGCTCTTCACTCTCCCTAGAGGATCTCATCCACTCCAATCCAACGGCCAAATCCTGCACATCTTTGAAGTACTTGTCTCTGCTATCATGACCTTCTCCCTTATAAGCCCTCCTCGCAGCCGCCCAGCGCTCAGAGAGCAGGGGTCAGGTACTTCATCAGCATCTCTGACCCAGGGCCTGAACCAGAGTGGTCTTTGGGGAAGGTGGTTTTGGAAGACTGCTGCTAGTGTGAGTGTGTAGGGATGGGCTCCTCAGTGGCCAAACCCTGTCCACAGGGCGTCGTAGTTTGAGTGGCAGCTGGCAGCCAAAAGACTTGCTCACTGGGTCCCTTGCTCCCTAGCAGTGCCCCTGGCTCGCCTTCACCATTCCGGACACCAGGGGTCCCAAGGCAAGGGCGCAGCCCCTATCTCCCACGACCTCGCGGCTCCGCTCCTGCCACCTGGGTGCCTGCCTGGGCCCACCCAGCCGTCGCCCTGGAGGCCTTCGGGTACCTGGCCTCAAGCCACGCCAGCCGCTTGTGGGAACAGCTACGGCAGCTCTGGGCTGACCACTTCTCGCGGCGATTTTCGCCGCGGCGCCCGCCGCTGCGCCGCTTCTCCTCCATGTCCACCTTCTACCTGCTGGACCACTACACGCGCCAGGCCGAGCTGGGCCTCAATTATGGCGCGCCGCGCACACGCCTTAGCGACGAGGCCTTCGTATTTCGCAGCGGCCGCTGGACCGCCGAGGGCCCGCCCGGGCGGTTAAGGCCGCCGCTGCCCTCGCCAACCATCTCGGGCTGGAAGGCGCAGGTGCGGCGCGTCAAGAGCCAGGTGCTGCTGGAGGAGAACAACTACCTGAAGCTGCAGCAGGAGTTGCTCATGGACATGCTGACCGAGACAACAGCGCGCATGCATCTGCTGGAGCAAAAGCTAAATGGCGAGGCTAGCCCCGCGGCAGCGGCCCGCCCCTGGCAGAAGAAACTGCGCAGGCGCGATAGCGCGGGCGGCGTGCTCATGCTGGAGGTGGGAGCACTGGAGTCGCGGTGACGCAATAAAGCCCGTGAGGCGCACGCGTTCCTCCCTCGCTGCGGGGCCCTGGGGCGGGGGCGAGCGAGGATGGTTCTCCCGGGCCCATGCCAGTGCGGCGTGGACGGGTGGCTCAGCTGGCCTCCGGTGGAGGAGGGCTGTGTGCGGCCCGCTGGGAACGTGGAGTGAGAGCCAGGCTTGGCAGCAGGCAGTGCCATTCTCGGTCCAAGGGACACAGGGCGAAATCCGAGAGGCAGCAAAACCTTGAGCGCTCAGGGATAGAAGATGCGGTGAGGCGAGCTGGGCGGGGTCGGGGACCTTACATTTGGCCCTTAACGGCCTCCAGGCGCGTGCAGGAGGGCTTTCAGCATGAGTCCAGAGTAAGTATTTTAGGACCAGGAAACTGTCCTCCTAAAGAAGCTTTCTGAAAACTTGTGCTCTGCCTCCCCCTCCTGGCTGTTGGGCTTTTGGTGAGTCTTCTCCGATGCAGGCTTCCTTTTCTTTGTGGAATGAGAGCATCTTTTCCACCCAGTATAAGCAAGTACTCTCCAGGGAAGATCCTGTACACAGATAGGATTTGCCAACCCCATGCTATTTTAAAATTCTGCGTTAGTTACCAGCACTTAAGAATTTGGAGTATTGGACGTGGCTCCATAGTGCAGCGGTTAGCACCTCTGCTTTACATGCAGAAGGTCTTGGGTTGAGCCCCAGTGAAGCCACGGCCTGTGGCCTATGACCATCCCCCCCTGAAAAAGCTCATGTCTGATCTCGGAAGCCAAGCAGGGTCCGGCCTGGTTAGTACTTAGATGGGAGAACACCTAGGAAGACCAGGTGCTGTATTCATAAATAATAATAATGAATAGTAACAAAAAAAAGAATTTGGAGTATTTCACATCAAAAGTCATGATTTCCTGTGTTCTATCAGTGTCTGATTGGTGTTCTCTCTTAGGACACGGGGAGAGACATACTCCCCCAACACATAGTAAGGTATATCAGGTGCTGTGGGGAGTGTGTTGTACTTGTGAGTTATGTGGCTGCACAACAAAGGTGATGGATGGCACTGGTCCTTGCAATCTGTAGTCTTTCCCCTGGAGTGTAGACAAGCCTTTATGTCATCCATCAGAGTCTAGAGCCATGTGAAAAAAGAAAGAAGCGGATGCCCTGCCTCAGCCTAACTTGCTTTCAGGAGTAGATTAGAAATTAATAAACCACTACTGTGTGTTGTCAACTGAAGGTTGAAGTCGCTGGCACCAATTAAGTACCAACAGGAGTCCTCAATTTGGGGTGCAGTGAAGAGGGAGTCTTTATTCAGTGTAAACAGCTCAATGGTGAAGCAGCATGGCTGAGACAGCTAAACAGGCCGGTGTTTCAGCTCATCTCAAGTGTTCCAGCCCATTGGTTGATTTACAAGTCCAAGAGTTTCTTTATAAGGGTGGGTCCAAATGGCATGAACACAGGACAGGAGGCAAAGAATTCAGTGCAGCTGTTTCGTGAAGTGCAGAGAGCATGAGAGGCCCCTTGCTAGGACTGCTGAAGATTTATGGATTTGAGCCCCAATTAACTACCGGGGTCCTTAACAGGTACGTCATTCTCAGGGTCTACAGTGTAAAAACATGGCCTTATATATTAGCAAGACGACACAAAACATGTCATAAGACACTAAGCTTAACATTTCTTTGGAACAGCATTCTTGCATTTTTACTTTGTATTTATATTAATATATTAAAAACATTTAAAATAGTTATAATTGTGAAATAAGATTTCCTTTTAAAATAACAAAATGAAATATACAGAAAAGGAAATGAGAAGAATCAAAATAATACACTAGCAAAACAATCAAAGAAGGTACTAACAGAGAAACTATATTAAAGTGAAAGAAACTGTATTAAAGTGAAACTATATTAAAGTGAATACAACTACCTATCGTATGATTCTGTTTATGGAGAATATCCGGAATAGGTGAATCCACAGAGACAGAAGGCAAATTGGGGGTTACCAAGAGCTGGGAGAAGCAGGGAGAAGGGGGTGACTTTAACAGGTGCCAAGTTTCCTTTTGGGTTGAAGAAGTTTTTGGATCTGTAGTAGTTGCATAACACTGAATGTTCTAAAACCCACTAAACTGTACATGGTATAATCATTTTATGGTATGTGAGTTTTACCACAAAAAAATATTTCAAAGGAAGGAAGTCCTTTACATATAAACATGAAGTAAAACTATGTGACATGAGGAAAAAGCAAAAATCCTAAAGGTGACCCAAGAATGACTAAAGTTGAGGGACTATTGTTTTGTTCAGAGTACTTGCAAACAACTAGTTCTAGAGTAACAAAAACCACCTGCCTGTCAGACCAGCAGCAGGCAAGCAGGGAGCCCCATGTTTAGGGAGGGGCATCCAAGTGGATAAAGGGTCCAAATTAAATGGGGCAGAATGAAATATTTTGAGATATCTGACTTTGTTCTTTCTGCTCTGAAATATCATCCCCTGACTGAGGTGGCACCAAGCTCATTGCCCCTGGGAAGGATTTGTCAGAGCAGAAAGCAGGAACAAAGGACTCTGTGGCTTTCACTGCCTACAGCTCAGAACCCTCTTGGGAAAGACTTTTGCAAAAATATTTTTAGGCTTAAGGAGGGAGATCAAAAAAGCTGTGGATTTGTCTGCAGTAATTGGAAAGATGAAAGGAAATGGGAGTAGAGATCCTAGTAGGTAGGTCTACCATCTTGGAAAAACTTTTCTTGACCCTACATTAGCTTCCAGCTACTGCCCCACTTCTCTGCTTCCCTTTATAACTAAACTCCAAAAGGTTGCTTATATTCACTGTCTTCAATTCCTCCCCTCCTTCTTTTCTCTTAATCCTCCTCAACTTTGGACTTCTCAACCCCCACTCTCCACAGCCTGCTCTTGTCAAGGATGCCATCGACCTCCAATATTAAGTCCTTTGGCCAATTTTCCATCCTCCTCTTGGCCCATTGGCAATGTTTTATGCAGTTGACCCCTCCTCCTTACAACACTGTCTTCACTAGGCTTCTGGGGCCCCACACTCTTCTGATATCTCACAGTTGCTCTTTCTCAGTGTCTTGCTGATATTTCTCTCACTTCCTTCAGTTGTCTGCTTAAATATCACCTTTGAAGTTTTCCCTGATGACTTTATTTAAAAGAGCATGACGTCTCCCCACCTCCAACAAACCAGCATAACTTACCCTCCTTTCCTGCTTTTTTTTCTAGCATTTGTCACGATTCGATATGCTATATGTATTTTATTTATTGTCAATGCCCCCCATCCTCCTCCACACACACTAGAATGTAAGCTCCATAGGGCTTTATATTCTTTTCTCTCCTGTATCTCGGTGTAGGAAAGTGCTTAACACTTATTAGGCCCTCTCCAAATATTTCTAGAATGAACAAAGTTCCATAAGAAACAGGTACATGAGTCCCAGGGAGCAAAAGGTGCTTGGCCTTTGGGATCATCACAGATTGTCCCCTAGAAGGTGAGGAAAGTGTACCAGATACTTTGGAATTTCTAGGTACATCTGATCAGGCCACCTCTAATTTTAGCTGCAGCTGTGGTGGATGGCTGTATACACTATCGGTGCCTCTTTTCAAGTATCTTCTTTGCTTTCTGCTTCAGGAGCTCTTTCAACCCATAGGCATAGCCTGGGTGTGCAGAAGAGTTAATTAATGCCTTCTCAGGCAATCTCCAACCAGTAAAGGGCAGAAGTCAAAACACAGTTGAATTTTCCCTTTACCCTGTGTTGTCCTCCTCATCCTCATTTCCTGGAATCATAAAAAAGCTCCGCTTTTATGGGGATTCAAGCTAAGGCAGCTAGCAGGAAATAGCACTAGAAGACAAATGATAGGATGGGAAGTGAGAACTAGATTGCCCACCGTTCAAAAGGGAACAGAGTCCTCTCCCCACTGTTGATGAGGGTGCTTGTGATACTTCTAGTGTCATGAAGCACAAGATCTTACCTCTGGTGCTGTTGGAATTAATGCGGAGAGGAGGCAAAAGAATTAATATGTTAAGCCACATTCAGAGACTGCAATGTGCTGAGCAGCCCTGCAGCCAGGCCAGGAGGACAAATTTTTGCTGGAGTTGCTAACAACCCACTCCCCACACCTGTGTGTGTGTGTGTGTGTGTGTGTGTGTGTGTGTGTGCGCGCGCGCGCGCGCGCGCGCGCGCGCGTGTAGGTGGGGGTGGGGCGGGGAGCGGAGAGGGCAGAACCAGAGATGGAGAATCATTCCCTATGGCTAAAACCTTGGGGAATCTAGAGATTAAAGGCTGTAAACTGCCAGCAGGCCTTTCATTCTACATATTCTTACCTTTTCATTCTACATACTCTTCCCCATCCTCACTGTATGTCCTCACTGTATCAAAGGAAATGGGAACTAAAGAATGACATATAAACTGAATTCCCTGAACACTCAGGGTCCCTCTCAGTGCCTTTACTCTGTCTCACTCTCTCTCACTGTCCCCCTCACTCTCTGCCTCTGAGAGGAGACCACACTGTGGAGTGTTATCCCTTTTCTAATAAACTTTCTTTTTGACTCCAGCTTTGGCATGTGTGTTGAATTCTTTCCGCACTCTCTGCCAAAGAACCCTCTTCTCTCGGTACAGGGCTTGGTCTCACTGTCACTTGGGGAAATTTGCCCTGTCCTGCATCAGAAGTTGAAGGGAAACCTTAGCTTAGGCAGTAACTTTGGCACTTGAAATATATGGAGGCAGTTGTAATTACAAGGATTATTGGCGGTGACAAACTTTCCTAACTGCCTTAGAAGCTTTGAAGAGAGAATGAAAGACTCAGGTTAGCCCACTCAACTCAGGGCATGCTGTGCTAGCAGAAAAGTCTCCCAAAGCAACACTTCTGCAGCCAGGAGGCAGAGTGCTAAAAACAAGGCCCAAGATTTAATCCTAAAGTCAGCATAACTCCAAAGGAGAACACACACTTGTAAGTTTTCCTGTACTGAAGTTGGGGATTTTAAAGGGAAGAAATGGGGCCCGGAGGCTTAGTATGGGATGTTTGGGTGAATATACCTATGAGCGTTGAGCCCACAGTGTCGTGGGATACTCCTGGCCAGAAGCTACCTCCTTCCCCATGACATTTGGCCTGGAGACAAACGCAAAGGTCTCCCCTGATATAAATACCTTGTAATATGTGCCAGTTCTTCTCAAGATCACCTCTTCTCATTGCCTCCAGATCAATAACTAGGATCAGGTCTCAGCATAGCCCGAGCAGTGAAACACAGTTCGTACTCTAGGAAGAAATAGCTTGATCACCCACAAAGGCCGTGTCTAACAGCAAGACCCGAGGGAATACACATGGGAGTGGATCTTGAGGGTACCAGACTTGATGGAGGGGTATGTAAGACTAGGTAGGAGTTGATTGATGTGGGAGCACTTTCCATGACTGAAGACATAAATTCCTGCCAAGACACAGAGCTTGTCCTAATGTGCTACTGGATGACTCTGGAAGCTTGAACATGATGGCAGCCTACAGTCAATGAGGTGAAGTTGCTAGAACTGCCCTGGCCAATTTCTGAAGAAGGGATCAAAGGTTTAGGGAAGTAGGAATGTTAGAATGGGCTCATTCCATGAAAATGAGATTCACCATTTGATCCTGTTCCCCAGGAGCTGCCCAGAGGACTCCCCCTTCACTAAGGCAGTAAAAAACATCACAGTGATAGGGATACTGCATCACTGAGAAGCTGTTGGTGGCTGTCCCTTTAGGCCAGGGTTGACAGGAGGAGTTGCTGTGGAACTGAGCTCCCTACTGTCATTGGGGACGATGGGATTCTGGAATAATTCCGGATGGTGCTAGCTATGCATCAGAGCCAGGAGGGCTTTCTTACCAGGCTCTGCAGCAAAATCAGAATGGCAACTAGGAGGGCCTTGCTTCTTAGATATCTGTGGCAAAAACAACAATAGGCCATGATGTTCATGGGGCAAAATAAATGCGCAGCCAGGGAGGCAGAGAACAAATCGTAGGGAGGTTCAGGGGATGAGGATGAGAGGCAGGCCAGCAGAGATCTGGCAGATTCCTGTTAAAATGCCTTAGTATTAGGTCAGTTCAGACACATCTAAGGGAAAGGAAGGTAGGGAAAGTTCCTAACTGACAGAAGTTAAGTTTGCAGTATGAGATGCTGAGGTCTAGTACACAGAGAAATGAATGTGACCATGACTGATCAAATACGGACCTTTTAGGGTGTCCTTGTTCAGGCTGCTATAACAAAATACCATAGATTTGGTAGCCTATAAACAACAGATATCTGTTACAGTTCTGGAAGCTGGAAGTCCGAGATCAAGGTATCAGCACGATCAGGTGAGGGCACTCTTGCTGATGGCCAACTTCTTGTTGTGTCCTTACCTGATGGAGAGCAGAGTGGATGCCTCCAATAAGGGCACTAATCCCATCATGAGGCTTCCACCCCAAGACCTCATCTAATCCTAATCATCCCCCAAAGGTCCCACCTCCTAATACCATCATATTGGAGGGTGAGGCTTTGACATGAATTTTGAGGGGATACAGGAGGCAAGTCCCAGAATCAGAAGCAGACTAAACAGGCAGCCGTGATGAGACCAGGACCCCTACCTACACCACTGCACTCTGCACCTCAACCCACCCCACTAACACAGGTAACAGCTGGGACTGTAACATAGGCCAGTAAAAACGGTCAGTGGTTTCAGTTTAACAAGATGAAAAGACGTGTGAGTATGGTTGCACAACAACAGGAATATATTTAATACCACTCAACTTTACACTTAAAAATGGTTAAGATGGTAAATTGTATGTCATGTGTACTTTACCACAATAGAAAAAGGAAGAAGAAATGGTTAGTGGTGACTATGTAGAGATTAAGGTCCAGAATGGAATATTAGCCACAGGAATGTAAGAAGCAGCACAGCTATCAAGAGAAAAAACAGATCAGTATCTGTTCAGAAAACAACCTACAAATCCCAGGATGGACGTGCTTGAGAGAATACATGTAGGTTAAAAGGGGAGAGGTGCAGATGTGACTGCCTAGCAGGCACAGGTGATGGTCATGTGTCCAGGGGGACTAATGCATTGGCTTTGCATTGGCTAGGGTAGGGTTGTGCCCTCCTGCCTTTTGTAGGGGACCCAGCTGTCGGATCATAGCTGTGTCTGGCCAGGACCAAAGTGCTCACAGCCTTGCCCCATCTGTCTACCTTTCCTGCTCCCATCTAGCTGAGCTCTGAACAGCTTCCAGTGGTCACATAACCTTGCTCCTGCCTCACGCATCAGTTGTGACATGGGGCTGTGCTCCTGGGACTGCTCCTGCCAAGACCCTTGTTGCCCAGGAAGTTTGGGAGGCCAGTAGGGCACTGCCTTGCCTGTTGTCGATTCTTATACATGTCTAGCACAAGGACAAGATCACTCAGAAGCTTGAGCTAGTTATGTTCCACTACAGAGGACTGTGGTGACCAGAGGGGCTGGGCAGGGACCAAAGGCCCACAGAGTCTGCTGGGTCACTAGGAACAGTGCCATTCAGGAGATACAGAGCCTCAAGTGGGACCTTGGAAGCAGGAGTGGCTAACAGCTGGGCCTGGCACTGGCTGCCCTTGGAGCCACAGAGAAGAAGCCTTGGCCTCACCCCCTTGGGAGCCACCACCCATGGCATGTCTGCTGCTCCCTGGTCCCTCCTAATATATTGCACTTGCAAAATTTAACAATACTGTGTATTATCAAATACTCAGGCTGTTTTCAACTGATCCCTGTCCAATGTGAATGTATTTAATATCACTATCTCTAATCAGCCAGGGCGAAACTAAAGTAAGGGAAGAGGGTGGTGGGGCTGCCCTGTGCTCAGCAGGGTGGGGCTGGGGATTCTCTATTGAGACCATGTCTTCGGGCTACACCCACAGTCCCACACCTCAGTACCACACCTCTACTGGGAGAAAGTGGAAGGCCAGTCATTGGCTTAGGATGGCAATAAAAAATTTTAAAGACAAATACAGATGGTGCATAGTTGTAGGCAAAATTTCAGCTTTTTTAATATTAAGAAGGCTCAACTTATTTAAGCAATTAAAGACCCGATGATAAAAAGTAGAGGAAATCATTTAAATGAAAAAATAAAATCTTTGCTTTCCCCTTATAATCTCTTATTGGAGTATATAACTAGTCCAGGAAAATTTTGTTCTTTTAGTTAAGAAATAACATTAAGTCTTAACTTTATATAAACATACCATTGATATTAAAACTTAACTTTAAAAAACATTGTGATAACTCAACTTTAGCCAGCTTGATTATAAGAGGTAAAATTCTGAAATAACCAGAACAAAATTATTTTCATTTCCTTTAATGAAAACATATCTCCATACCTTATACCATCTTATATTTAAAACATATATTAATTTCTTTTGTATTAATTAGAATTCTTAACTCTTAGAAACCTTAATTTTAGTGACAACTAAAAGTAAGCAATTAGCATTCTCTAGATTGGACATTTCATAACCCGTAGAAACATAGTCTCTTTGACTGGTAAATACATTTCATAATTTTTATATATATGTACTTCCTTAACATAGCATAAGATATTTTTATTAACAAAATCCAAATATCTTTAGTTTTTCTGTATTAATAAGCCAAAAGTAAGTAGACTAAATTAATTTAGCAACTGATGTTTCAGTATTTTATCTAATTTGGAAATGTTCTAGATATTCAATAATTTTCATCCTTTACCTTAGTAAAATGCAAAGCTTTCAAGTCACCAAAATATTTTATTTTATTATTATTATTTTTTTAGACGAGGCATCTTTGCTTGACCTCACAGATTGCAAGGACCTTGTCAACTTACAATCCCCGCTTTTTTTGTTTGTGTGTGTCTACAGCACACCTGGTCTTCCTAGGTGGTCTCCCATGCAAGTACTAACTAGGCCTGACCCTGCTTAGCTTCCAGGATCAGACGGGATCAGGCTTGTTCAGGGCGGCATGGTCATAGACCATGGGCTGTGGTTCCACTGGGGCGCAAACCCAGGACCTTCTGCATGTAAAGCAGAGGTGCTAACCGCTACACTATGGAACCACGTCCTTTTTTAAATTTTTATATTTTATTTTTTTAAATTATAGTTGACATACGATATTACATTAGTTTCAGGTGTACAACAGAGTGATTAGACATTTATATAACTTATGAAGTGATCATAAATCTAGTACCTATCTGACACCATACATAGTTATTGCAATGTTATCAACTATATTCCCCATGCTATATTCTACATTCGCATGACTTGTATAACTACCAATTTGTACCACTTAATCCCCTCCCCCTTCACCCATCCTCTACCCCCAATCTGACAACCATCAAAATGCTCTCTGTATATATGAACTCGATTCTGTTGTTTGTTTGTTTATCTTGTTCTCTAGATTTCACATATGCCAGTCATCTTCCTCTGTGTGACTTACTCTACTCAGCACAATACCATACTCTAGGTCCATCCATGTTGTTGCAAATGGCAAGATTTCATTCTTTTTTTATGGCTGAGTAATATTCCATTGTATATATGTACCGTGGTGGCTGAAAAATGACTGCTAGAAATTTATTACTTGCAGGAAATTACTGTTTGACTATCACTATGGGAACATAGGCATTTGACTATAGGAACATAACATTCTAAACAAGCTTTCTGCTTCTGTAACCCTGCTTATGCACCTGACCTGTGAGTTGACAGGTAGTGAATAGAAGAAAAATAGACCTTTGTATTTACACAGAATGAAGAATAGGATTTTGGACTTAAAAACCCTGTACCTCTGCATTTCAGGGCTGCTTAATTTGGGGTCTGTGTATCCCTGGCAGACCCCGCTGGCTGAACAAAGAGTGTGACTCCTATAACTCACTGAGTTCTGGTGGTCCGTGTGTCTTTTGGGGACTGGCGGCTACAACAGTACCACCTCTTCTTTATCTATTCATCTATTGATGGACACCCAGGATGCCTCCATATCTTGGCAACTATAAATAATGTGATAATAAACATATGGATTCACATTTTCCTTCAAAGTAGTGTTTTGGGTTTCCTGGGATAAATATCTAGAAATGAGATAACTGGATCCTTCTTTGTCTTTTGTAATAGCCTCCTTTTTAAAGTTTATTTTTTCTGGTGTATTACTACTCCAGCTTTTTGTTTGTTTGTTTGTTTGTTTCCACTTTCATGAAACATTCTATCATCTGTTTACTTTCACTGTGTGTGTGGCTTTTTATCTGAAGTGAGTCTCTTGTAGGCAGCATATCTAAGGATCTTGTTTTCTTATCCATTCAGTCACCCTATCTTTTGATTGGAGCATTTAATCTATTTACATTTAAAGTAATTGTTGCTAGATATGTAGTTATCACCATTTTATTATTATTTTTTTAAATCTTCTTTTCTTTTTTCTTCTTCTTAAAGAAGTCCCTCTAACATCTGTAATACTGGCTTAGTGATGATGAATTCCTTTAGCTTTTTCTTGTCTGAGAAGTTCTTTATCTGTCTTTTGATTCTAAATGATAGCCTTGCTGGGTAGAGTACTCTTGGTTGTAGGCCCTTGTTTTTCATCACTTTGAATATTTCCTGCCAGTCCCTTCTGGCCTGCAAAGTTTCTGTTGAGAAATCAGCTGACAGTCTTATGGGAGCTCCCTTAAGTTGGTAACTAACTGCTTTTCTCTTGCTGCTTTTAAGATTCTCTCTTTGTTTTTGGCATTTTAATGATAATGTGTCTTGGTGTGGGCCTCTTTAGGTTCATCTTGTTTGGAACTCTCTGTGCTTCCTGGGCTTGTAAGTCTATTTCCTTCACCAGGTTAGGTTAAGTTTTTGGTCATTATTTCTTGAATAATTCTTTGCTCTCTCTCTTCTCCTTCTGGTATCCCTATGATGTGAATGTTGGTATGCTTGATGTTCTCCCAGAGGTCCCTTAAAGTATCCTCATCTTTTTTAGATTTTTTTTTCTTGTTGCTGTTATAATTGGGTGTTTTCTGTTACCTTATCTTCTAAATCACTGATCCTTTCCATCTAATCTACTGCTAATTCCTCCTAATATATTCTTCATTTTGGACTTTTTTTTT